>JAASGW010000797.1:0-12135 GCA_023334395.1 Phytopythium sindhum | reverse complement strand
CCCCCCCCCCCTCCATCCCTCCATCCCTGTCCCCTCCCCTCCCCTCCCCTCCCCGTCCTTGGCCTTAACCTTCCATTTCCCAACTTGCGCTGTCAACAAAGACCCAAACTGTAATTTACTGTTGGTGTCTTCAATTGTTTAAAGACAGGCATTTGTAGATCTATAAACCTATAGATCTACAAATGCGATCTACAATGCGTAGAGCTCATGATGTAACTACAGATCATTTGGGATATCGGCCTAATAGCTACCCAAGTGGTGCTGTAGCTGCACGTAGCCCATTTGTATGTATAGCTACGTCTTCATCTTCATTCACAGGGACTCGTAGATTCATCCACAAGACCAAGGGATCATCTATGCATCTACTTACATCCCCGACTGCGCGATCATCTACTTTTTCAGCCGCCACCACTGCCACCAGCACTACTGCAGGCTTGGATGCAAATGCTGATGCAAATGCTGATGCAAATGCTGATACCGACGCCGACGCCGACGCCGACATCGACGCTGATACCGACGCTGATACCGACGCTGATACCGACATCGCCAATGAAGATGATGCGCTATGGACACTGGCGGCCGAAACGCGCGCGCGGCTGCTAGCAGCGCGCGGACAATCGCTTCACTCGCACGAGTGGCGCCAGCGCCGTGCATCCGCCTCCGAGATGGTCTTCGACCGCCGCGTATCAGCAACCGGCAACCGCAATGAATACAACGTCGTAGCGAAGACTTCACTACCATGCAGCGTGGACGAGCTATCGGCTGTGTTGGCCAGCGACCGCAGCGACGACCTGAACGCCACGCTAGTGGCGCTGCTGGGCGACGCCTTCGCCTTCGCCGTGACACTGCGTGAGGTGCAGACCGCGCGGCCGGAGACGCAACATCTGTCTACCAAGCTCCTCCGCATGCGTGCCGGATGGGGCCCGCTGGCGCTGCCGCTGGCCGCCGCCGAGCGCTCGCTCGAGTTCCTCGACTTCGTGGACGTCGACCGCGCGCGCGGCCGCGTCGTGCGCGTCATCCACTCGCTGCGCCGCGACGCCAGCGGCCGGCTGACCGTCCCGGGCGACCTTATGGTCGGCTACGAGCTCGAGGAGAAGCCCGCGGCTCAGTGCACGCGGGTCTTCTACTTCGGCGCCATGCTGGACGCGTCCTCGTCCCCTCCTGCGCCGACGCCCGCCGTGTCCGCCATGCGCGAGATCTCGTCCGCGCACGGGCTACTCAAGCTGGCCAAGCTGCTGCCCAAGGTCGGCGCCATCGCCGTGCGCCGCCGCTTTGGCGCCCAGCAGGCGTTCGCGGACGCCCTCCCGGACGACGCGGCCGCCTGCGCAGACGACTCGGACGCGGCCTGTACAGGCAGCTCGCTCAGCCTCAACATGGGCGCGGACGAGGACGCCTGCGCCGCGTGCTCCGACGCGCTGTCCGCTTCGAGTGGAGCCCTGCGACTGCTCGCCGGCGGTCGCAAGCGCCGTTACGCCTGCGCGCTCTGCGGACTCAGCATGTGCGGCCACTGCGCCGCGCTGCACGAGGTCGAGGAGCGCATCGGCGTCGTGGACAAGCGCCGCATCTGCGGCGAGTGCGTCACCACGCTGCGTCTCGACGCCTTCAGCGGGGCGGCCGCTGCCGGCTCCTTGTGGTCGCCCGCCTCGTCGTCCTCCTCCGCGTCCTCGACCCCGTCTTGCTGCTCCGCGTCACCCGTGGCCTACTCGCGCTACTGCATGGACGCGCTGGACGCCTCCTCCTCCGGCATCCCCATGCTTGAGGCCCGCACGCGGCCACTGGCCATGCGCACAAGGTGACGGATCCGTCGGAAGGCAGTCACGCTATCCTATCTATAAGGGCGCCTTCAGCCCGAACGAACATGCACTTGTACACTACAAAGCGATCAATACAGCGGCACATTACCACCGCAGTCGTCACAAACGAGCTCTCAGTCATACTCAAAGTTGTTCATCGATTGAAGCCGGAAGCTGCTCCAGCGCACTGCACTCCTCTCGCTTAGTACGCTGCTTCACGTCCTCGCAGCACTCCACAGCCCTGCTGGCTGAGTATCCTCGTGGGTCTCGAACAGCTTGGAAGCAACAGAAGCAGGCAGCGTCAGCACTTGCCACTGATGGTACAGGCAATACCCGATGGGGTGCATCTTCCAGTCCTTGTGGCATCGATCACCCGTCGACACAGCAACACCACGACATCGATTCACGTACGGTTCATACTCCGAGCCCGCTGGTTTCTTGACTGGCGGAGCCTGGTGCTCGTGATACTTGCAGTCCCCACTCGCGTTCAGCCCCCACGTGATGTTGCAACGGCTTCCAGACTTGACCGTGCCATGGCACTGCTGGGAGTCGCATCGCTCGCCGTTCTTCTTGATGCCAATGCACGTCATTGTAGTTGGTCGCCGTTCGTCTCCTGCAAATTTGAGACTGAGGGCGACCCACCTCCAGGCTCTCGACATCTTCCTCTCGAAGAACAGGGGTTCTCGAGAACCTTTTTGGGCTGAGGTCGGGATGCCGCTATGAGATGTACAGCAACGATGACGTCATGGTGGGCTGCCTCCAAGACTAGATTGACGAGGAAGACTGTGGCTAACATGTAAGAAGGGCGATAAAGCAGGCTAGGATGGTGACACTGAAGATGCTCCGAGTCGTTGATCGAGCGTCCTGTTATCTAACATGTGCATGCGCTGGTCAGCCGACGTCTAGTGTAGTGCCAATGCATGAGGTGGCTGATCACTTGCTAGGCACTTGGACCCAAACGAGCGAGACGGCAACGAGCGCGTAGGCGGTGAGCAGCATGGAGCCCTCTAGCCAGTTGGACTTGCCGTCGGCGATGATGGCGTACACGATGATGATCGACATGAGGTAGACGAGGATCTCGAAGCGCGGGAAGGCGAGTGTCATGGCCTCGTCCAGCGCCCAGCCGGAGACTACGACCACGGGCACGACGAAGAGCGACACCTGCGTGGCGGAGCCCACGGCCACGCCCATGGCCAGCTCCATCTTGTCGTTGAGTGCCACCTTGACGGCCGTCACGTGCTCCACGGCGTTGCCCACAATGGGGAGCAGAATGATGCCGATGAAGGGCTTGCTCAGGTGCAGCTCCTGCGCAAAGCCGTCGATGGAGCTCACGAGCAGGTCCGAGAAGAGCGACACCAGCAGCGTGGCCGCAAGCAGCACGAACGCGCTGGCCCGCAGCGACAACCCGACGCTCTCGGCGTCCTCGTCCTCGTTCTCCTCCCCCTGGAAGAACTCCAGATGCGTGTAGAGCTGAAAGAAGAGCAGCTGCGCGTACATGAAGAGCAGGAAGACAGCGGCGATGCGCGAGACCAGCAGTGTCTTGGCCACGCGCTCCTCCTCCGAGTCGTGGTCCGAGAAGTAGAAGATGTAGGACGGGATGAGCATGGCAAAGCTGGCCAGCATGAGCAGCGACGAGTTGGCGCTGGCGCCCACGGCGTTGAAGTGGTTCTCCTTCTTGGTGACGCCGCCGGCGATGAATGAGCAGCCCAGAACCAGCAGCAGGTTGGACAGCACCGAGCCGATGAGCGAGCTCTGCACCACCACGATCTGCCCGTTGGCCAGCGCCAGCACGGCCACGACCACCTCAACGATGTTACCGAACGTGGCGTTCAAGAGCCCGCCGATGGTCTCGCCCGTGTGGAAGGCCAGCGCCTCGGTGGCCTCGCCCAGCAGGTTGGCCAGCGGGATCATCACCAAAAAGTTAAAGCCGAACACCCACGCGTCGCGCCAGCCGCTCAGGTGCGACCACAGCGCCAGCGGCGCGAACAGCAGCAGCAGGTTCAGGTATGAGCCCAGCAGAAAGGAGCGGATGTCCCGCAGATCCTTCAGCCATGACGCCAGGGGCGGCGACGGCGCGGGCGAGACGCTGGACGACGACAGCGACCGCGCGAACGACTTGGAGTTCAGCAGCGACGTCTGCTCGCCGGTGGTCACGTTGCTGCCGTTGCTTTCGAGTCCTGCCGAGTCTTGCGCGCGCGCGCGGCGCAGCGACGCGAGCGCCTGCGCCGTGTGCATGGGCGGAGCTGTGGGGATGGAGGCGTACGAGCGGTCAGGGTCGACGGTCGCGGGCGGCGGCACGAGCGGCTGGATCTGGTTGTGCGCGGACGGAGTAGTGGGCTGCGTGGTGACTCGGGAATGCGGCCCGCGGAGCAACCGGCGGACGGCGCGTGGGACGAGGGAATCGCTCGCCCGCTGCTGGTCTACGGCGTAATACTGGGTGGCCGCGCTTGTCGCAGGCACAGACGCACGCGGTCAAGTAATGAACGAGCGGCGCTGTGATGGGAGGCAAGGAAGAGGGGCGGAAGGAGCGGCGGCTTGAGGTAGCGCTTGAGGCGGCGGCCGCGGAATGGACAGTGAGGGAGCAGCAGGAGGAGCGACAGAGGCAGCCACGTGCCCCTTGGGGCGGCGGCGGCGCTTGGGGTTGGGA
Source organism: Phytopythium sindhum (assembly GCA_023334395.1). NCBI lineage: Eukaryota > Oomycota > Peronosporomycetes > Pythiales > Pythiaceae > Phytopythium > Phytopythium sindhum. Next base: position 7,695 of record JAASGW010000797.1, on the reverse strand, counting down.
TCCATCCAGGAGCTCAAGCAGCGCCGCTTGCAGCGGGTCAGGGATAGGGTCAAAAATCATGCATGGAACTTCAAAAACCACCGATATTTTGATGACGAAGATTCAAAAACCACCAATTGGGGACGCGTGTGTGGATTAGTCGACTCGACTAAGTGGAGTTGGACGGATGTGGGGGGGGATTCGATTCAAGTTGCGCTGGTCGCTAGAGCGGTGCGATTTGTGCCGCGGCTGTCGTCAATGCACGTTATGCGGCTCCTGACGTTGTGCGCAGCATCGTTCCTCTTCGTGGGCATGACGCAATTACGTGCGGATTACTTGTACAGCGGGAGGGGGAGGAAAATCCGGTTGAAGGGGAGAAAGAGACGAGAGAGAGAGAAAGAGAAGGCGATGGACGCGTCTACTTCGGAACTTCGATGTAGACCTATCCAGGATACAGGCAGGAGGTGTCCGACCTTGGCCCGGAAAATCCAGGCATAGAGATGTTATGCGGTGCTGGTGGTCGCTCATCAACCTTCGTCTGGTCGATGGGCAACAGCGAGACGCGACTCTGCTGGTTCAGAAGCGAACAGTGGTTTTTGGTTGGGATCGACTGTGGGTGGGGAGGAGTTGACGACCATTGGCGTCCGTCGCCTTGAAGCTCGTCATTGGAGGTGACTACATGGTTTGTTTCGTCGTTTCTACCGAACGCATTAGACTCGGTGTATCCAAGTGCCGGGAACGCGACTGTAGCGGATGAACGAGGGACTACAGACATCAACAATGAACTACAGGTCGAACTGTCATGTTTGCAGCGGCAGCACAATGCAGCAAAATGGCAGATTAGTTTGATTTTGACTATATTTAGAACTTTTACTAATAACATATACATAGCACGATGAAATAACCTGTAAATTCTTGTGTGAATCAATTATTTTTAAGGTTATGTTTACGTTTACGGACGACGTAACCAAACCAGTAGGCAAAGGTGGGTACAGTACTCAAGCGACAGCATCCCACGCACAAGGCTACAGCTAGTAGACCCACGTGTGCGTTGTCACTCCCAGGTGGTTTGCATCGTAAGGTAGCTCTATGCACGCTACTTTACTTCATAGCGCTCTCGCTAGTCCTCTAATCCGCTAGACCCGGATTACGGACGCTCGGAGCGCAGCAACACATTCAAACGCCGCTTGGGGATGAGTGCGTGACATTTGGCTGGTTGTAGGGGGGTATATGTACGTTCAGACCAGTTCGCGCCCTTTTATTGTCCAATCCCGTTCCGCCCTCGCCCATTCCGGAGTCTCTGATTGGCTATCACCAAGCGTACCCCATCGCAAAACCTCGCGTAACCAGTTCACTCATCCTAAAAAACCTCGCGAAGCCTCACTCACCAAGGGTTACGTCGGACTGGATGTCCTCTGGATAAAGCGCGGGAGCAACACCCAACACTAGCGACTGGCGCATTCAATTACATTAGACGACGGCGGCTTCCTGGTGGTAGCTGTGGGCGCCGAACGCGTTCGCTCGTTTGTCTCCTTGCTTCATCTTCCCGTCGACTCGCCGGTTTTTTTTCTTGGCGCGCGGCTGACGTGACGGGTGTATCCGAGGCGATCCAGAGCGCCAGCAGCGGCAGCCAGCCATCGGCTTTTTATAGAAAGCACGTCGACGCGCAGACACGAGCCGTCGGACGTGGCCGGGCAGTCGTCAAGTGCCTGATCGTGTGGTTGGCCGTGTTCTCCTGAGCCCCGTGGACGAGCAGAGAGCGGAGCGCCGGACGAGCAGGCCACGATGACCATGCTGCACCCGACGAACGTGTTCGAGGACATGGACTCGATCCGCCAAAAAGTATCGGGTGTGTCCGCCCGCTGTGCTGGACGAGCTGTACAGGTACATGTCTGACGGATCGAGTGGCGTTGTCGGTGATCCCTGCAGGCAAGACGCCGGTGGTGTTCCTGGACTACGACGGCACGCTCTCGCCGATTGTGGACGTGCCGGACGAGGCGTTCATGACGGACGCGATGCGCGATGCACTGCTGAACCTGTCGTCGCGCTTCGTGACGGCCATCGTCACGGGCCGCTCGACCGAGAAGGTGTACAACTTCGTGCGGCTCGACAGCCTCGTGTACGCCGGCAGCCACGGGTTCGACATCAAGGGGACGTCCGCGCGTCCGATCTCGTGCCAGGTGGCCGACCACATGCGCCCCGTGCTCGAGCAGTGCCTCACGGACCTGCAGCGTCAGATCGCCGACATCTGCGGCGCCGAGCTGGAGGACAATGGCCTCGCGGTCTCAGTGCACTACCGCCATGTCCGTATTGCGTTGCTGTTCAGTCGAGTAGATAGGTCCTGCGTGGTGCTGATCAAGAGTCGGTGATGGCAATGGATGAATGGGCAGGTCGCGCCGGAGCTGCAGGCACAGGTGGAACGTATCGTGGACGACTACGTGGAGCAACAGCCGACGCTGGTCAAGAAGCACGGCAAGAAGGTCTTTGAGCTGCGGCCACGGGTATGCCATTAGTGCAGGCATGATATACGCTACCCACCACGAGCTTGCTAACACGGCACCAATCTGGAATCAACTAGGTGGACTGGGACAAGGGCCGCGCCGTCATGTACATCCTGTCGGCGCTCGGGCTGGACGCAGAGAACGTCGTGCCGTTCTACCTTGGCGACGACGTGAGCGACGAGGACGCCTTCAATGCCCTCAACGCGCGCGACCTGGGCAAGGGCGTGTCTATCATCGTGCGCGACCCGGCGGCGGCGCGTGCCGACCTCCCAGGCAACGCGACGGAGCTGCCGGCGACTACGGCGCTGTACTCGCTGCGCGATACGCGCGAGGTCGAGCGCTTCCTGAACGTGCTCGCGACCCTGGACGAGGCGTGCTGCTGACACCCCTTCACGCGCCACTGAAGTCAATTCTGAGCGCGCGTCGGCGTAGGCACTTCGTGCGTCGGCCCACTGTAAAATGTACTCCTCTCGTTCTGCTGTCCGCTGTTTGAACTGGTTAACGTTGAGGCAGGCAGATGGAGCAAAAAGGTTGCATAAGGGATCAGTGACCGCTATCTGCATGGTACGTGGAGGCTCGATCTGCGCTAGTTGCAAGACGTCTACATCACGCAGCATGTCCAACCGCAGACGGCAACACGGACAACAATCAGCACCATTACATTCAACGCAATAGGGCCTTACGATAGCTCATTGAATGATCCACGGATACAACACGCCAGGGCATGCCATTAAAACATGAACACACACCTCGCCGTAGGACGCGCGTTGGAACAACAACCTACGACGCCGCCTCACTCACTCACACTCTCACTCGCCAGCAAAAGATCGAGCCAGTGGGCGTCGTGGGCGACGGCAAGCGGCTCACCACCGCACGCACCGTCCGGCCAGTCAATATCGGCGGTGTTCATCAACCACGGGTACAACTTCTCCCCCGCTCGTCCGGCCCAGTGAAGTCGATCACGAACAGTTTGCTGCGCCTGGAGTCCCAGATGAGGTTCGAGCGTCGGAAGTCACCGTGGACAAAGTTCTGGTCCGCCAGCGTCTTCCGGATGCACCCGATCTGCTTGATCAGCGCAGCCTTCTCGACGCGCGACTGCTCCAGCGTGATCGTCAGCATTTCGCCCTCGATCTTCTCCATCATGACGAACTTCCACCCGTGCACCAACTCCTCGTAGTACAGCAGGTTGGGCGCGATACCAGCGCTCGCGCAGTGTTCGTGCAATTCCTTGCCGTACTCGCGCGCAAACTTGACGATGAAGCTTCGACCATTGTTGTTCTCCGCCTCGAACGTGTAATGTCGAATGCGCTTCATGTACTGGGACGTGATGTCCTTGCCGTCGATGGTAGCCTTGCTCTTGAACGGGAAGTGCACTTGATCGACGGAGCGGTCTGGCGTCATCTTTGTTGCATCCGCCAGCTCCTTCATTACGACTTTGAGCGAGGCGAGCATGCGTGTGAGGCCCACCAACATGTCGTGATTGTTGCCGAAAAGCAGCAGCGGATAGCTGACTGAGAGCAGCTCGCACACCACCATATCATCACTGGAGTTCACGATGACACACATGTTCAATAGCGGGCCGTAAATATCGAGCGCGAAGCACGGAAGCCGGTGGTCAATATTTTTTGGGAGGTGCTTGAGGTAGTACGCGAGGTTCTCCATTGTTGGATCTCCTTCGCCTTCTTCTTTCTGCACTGCACATCAACTTTAATAGGAATTTGCGGCCGTAGCGGAACGAGCCATGCGGAAAGAAGCCTTGCACCCCAATAGCCTCTATCATGGCTCCAGTAAAGTGACGCAGGAGATACTCCGTCAGCATCTCCCGAGCGCACTCCGCCAGATCATCCTCGTTGTCAAATGGAGTCGACAGTTGTTCGCAGAAGCGCATTGCGAATTCCACATCGTCAGCACACAACTCGATGGAGCGGGTATTGGCGTCGAACCGCGCGAACACCTCGCTCATCAGCACCGTGGGGAGAACAGCGCGGTCGCGCTCTTGGTCGTTGTCCCACTTGACCCTATGGCACTCAATGGCGCCGTCGAGACGCTTAACCGTCCGCACCCAGCCATGCTTCCCTTTGTCCTTGGCAAGCGAGGAGGGGGCGACTTCGTCCATCACGTCGTTGAGCTTCCTCTGCTTCTTGGGCGGCTCGCATATTTCCAGCTCTGGCACTTTTACAAGCACGTGGATCACTCCTTCGCGCGGTGGTTCGAAGAGCACGTTCTTGATCTTTCGGGACGGTTAAAGCGGGGTCTGCGTCGCGTTTCTATAGTTGCTCGCTGAGTTGATCTCCGCTTCTAGCGCCGCGCGCGCATTCATGTCATGCTCGCCCAGCCAGTCACCTTGCCACTTGGCAGCATATAACTGGAGCATGCGCGCAACAATGCCAGCGAGGCGGTTGCCGATCACCTTTTTGATCTCATTCTTCAGCTGCGCAACCAGCAGGTCTGCGCCCACCCTGACCGTAAACGCGGGCATGGCCTGCTCGCCGACCACCGCGCATACAATTGATATCGCTGCCATGTCGGAAGAACTTGGATGAGATACGGTGGTTGCCTTCATTCTCCGATTCCGCAGTTGACTGGCATCTTGGAGGGATGGAGAATTTCATTTTGGCGCAACAGCGACGACTTACCGAGATGCGACCGTGGCTCGAACGTGGTAACCCGGTAGGCTGCGAAGCTTGGGGTATCTGGCAGATCTAGAAGTGGTTGGTTCCGTTAGCTGGCGGCGAAATGGCCTCGGCAACCTGCTGACCTGAAATGCTCAAGTGTTCGGGGTAGACGGAGTTTGCGGGACGACAAGAGTGCTGTGGACCTCAGCCTCTCGGTCTCCCGAGCGAATTGCGCGAACTGCGCGAGCTGTGCGAACTGCGTCCTTTGTGCGCGTGCGCGTATAATGATTGATGTGTCGACCCTCGCAAAGGCCCACACAGTGAGTGATGCTGACGGAATATGAACCAAGCAACACGTCGGAGACGTTAGCATTATCGACCTGCTACAGAAATTGCTCCACGAGCACGTTCTCTGCGGCCTCACCTGCTTCCCTGGTCGGAGCCCGCGGGAACGGTGATGTGGTTGTCACGTGCAGAGTCTTCGTAGCGAAGCGTTCTGCGCGAGCGAGCGCGCTGGTGGAGCGCACCACGCCACATCCGAGCGACTAACGGGGATGAAGGAGTGCCACAGAGCAACGTCGCCAAATGTGGTGGTGATTTGTTATTTTGGTTCTGGTTACCATCACGTACCAAGAGAGAAAAGCTGTAGCCTTGTGCGTATGGACGCTCGTTCCCAGCCCACACCACCTTACTCCTTGGCCTCGCCGCCGTGCTGCGCGACGACGCCGTTGCCGTGGTACTTGAGCGTCTTGACCCAGTTGCTGCGGCGACCCGTCGGGTGTCGGAACTGCACGCGCGACTTCTTGCCCTCGCGCTTGATCATGTTCTCAATGTCGAGCGGTAGGAAGTTGTGCGCGTACGAGATCTTGCCGCTGAAGTCGCCCAGCGCCGCGGGCTCTTCCACCTCCATCTCCCAGCCGTGCTTCACCGCGAACGCCTTGGCCTCCTCCTCCGTGTCGAACTTGAACACGCCGTTGAGCTGGTGCGTCACGTCCTTGGTGCTCGTCCAGCCCATAAGCGGGTTCTCCCACGTGCGGTTCGTCTCGAAGCGGATCTCCCAGTGCTTGGTGTTGTACGTGCCGCTCTGCATCTGGTGGCGCGCCGGCTTGAAGATGCGCACCTTGCGACCCTTCATCCACTCCTCTGTGCCCGTCAGCAGCGACACCTCGCTCGGGTACGGCATCGGCGCGTCCTCCACCGACGGGAACACGCGCTCGCTCGCGTGGAACGGCATCACTACGAATAGCACACAGTGTTCTGTTTGTCAGCACCATCCAGCCGCGTCACACGTCCGCATCAGACCGAGAGAGAGACCCACCAGTGACCTCGGCGTCAGCAGCCTGCTGCTTCTGAAGCTGCTCCATGAGCGCGTTCTCGGCGGCCTCGTCCGCCTCCTTGGCCGCGTCCGCAGAGAAGAAGCGCGGGGCCGACGCCGCGGCCGCCGCGCGGGAGGCCGGGGCCGTCACGGCGCGCGAGGACGTCGAGAGCACCGCGCGCAGAGCCATCGCTGTCGTCGTCGCCGTACTTTACTTTCGCTCCGTGCTGATGGGGATTCGCTCGGGGCCGCTGGTTTGGTTCCCCCCTCGGTTATATTCCCGGCGTGGACCACCACAAACGGACCGAAAGTATAAGTTGAGAGAGTTTTTAACGGATAAATTCTATTATTAGCTTCTAGTATAGATAGACGTATAACAGGTAGTAGATATCGGAATAGACATGGCTCACGGTACTGCTATCCAAGAACGAAATAGATTTGGAGTGTGGACCACGCTATTCCATGTCACACTTCAACCAGGCGATGGCTATAGGTTCTCGATGCTCCAGAACTGGACACGACCAGAGTTGACGGACTAGTTCTTCTCTAATGATGGGTTTGAAATGCCGATCACCACTCCACGAAGCTCCAGGCCCTTCGCGGGCAGTCCGGTCGCGTTTCGCGGGAGGTCGCGCGTAGTAGTGGACACGGTCGTGCCGAGGTATGGCGTCGCTCAGCGTCACCCAGCCTCCGTCCTTCTAGGATGTTTTTCCGAGCGATGACACGCCGAGCGACGGATATCGATGGGACAGGAAGGTTCTTTCGGTCTGTCGACCCTCACACGAGTGGCGGTGTGTTCCGCTCGAGGCAGAGATCACTTCCAAACCCGCCGGGCTGGTAACCACGCTCGAGTGGCTGTTGCGTCTCGCTGCGCTGGTCAACTTGCACCAGCATGCCGAATCGCATTCCATCACGGCGAAGACCTGCTGTGGATGCGGCGGTTGGAGGGTCGCAGCCAAGCTCTCCCGTCAAGGTGGTCACGTTCCTGTGCGTGGTGGTGGGCAAGCTGGAGTTGTCGGCGTTTTCGGTCGACTACGCGAGTTAGCGGACAAGATGAACGGAGTCACTCCCTTCCCTCGCGAACCGTCCAAGAAGAGACGCAAGCTAAATAACGTGATGGACGGAGTTGCCCCCTCCTTGCTCATCAAGGACCATGGGAAGCACGGCTGAGTGCGGGTAGTCGAGGACGCGAACGGCGCGATCGAGTGCCACCGCATCAAGTTTACCGGCAGCCAAGATGACGACCGCGTCGTTCTCCCGGTGGTGCTGATGAGCGAGGTGTTTG
>JAASGW010000796.1:0-12145 GCA_023334395.1 Phytopythium sindhum | reverse complement strand
GATTGGGAACACAATCCGACGAAATTTGCACTAGTGGGAAATGGCTTTTTTCTAACTTTAAACCTAAATTATTTTTTTTGTCCAAAACCTCGCTTTGCAGTTTGATTGGGAAAGCTGACAACTTGATTGGGAAATGGTGTACATCACTGACTTACGTTCACAGAAAAAGCAAAATCTACTCGCCAAGCACTACAGCATCCCGCTCAAGAAGCTTCAGAAGCACCTTGCTCCGAACTTCAAGCCAGCTAAGGTGCAGCGTGTAATCAAAAACAAGCATTCGGAGATTCACGCCTACAAGGGTCTCAACGAAGATGAGTTTTACGATCGCATTGAGAATGTGCTCCTTCATCAGGATCATGCGTTCAAGTTTGATGTAGCTATCGGCTATACGCTAGTCAACAGAACTGACCCTCTTGACACCAAGCATTTCCATGCTGCCAATCACAACACTTCACTGTTCCTGCACGCGCCGGAGGCGTCGGAAGACTCGCGCGTGGAGGTCCGTGGGGCTCGTCCAGTGCCCAAAGCGCTCCTTCTGTCGCTTGGCCCGAATCTCCAGCGATTCCTCAAGCCTGGCGGCTCCTGACGGCTTTGTTGTGGCGTTGTGATCGCAGCAGAATGGAGGCGGGCAGGTGCCGACGCTGCTGGTGCGATGAGTGTGTTGTTCAGCGCCTGATGCCGACCGCAGAACGCTCTAACGCTCGTGGTGGAACATTGAACGCCGCAAACAGGGCAGCGCCGCCGCTGGAATGATCGGCCGCGTCTTCTGCCACCCGCTCGACACGGTCAAGGCGCACCTGCAGGTGATTGCAGACCGTGAATGCTGATGGCTTTTTGCTGCTGCAGCGATGACTCACGACCGTGTCGCAGGCCAGTGCGGCGGCGTCCAGGACGTCGATATGGGCGCAGCTCCGCCTGCGAGGGCTCTACCGCGGCCTGGGCGTCACGATGCTCGGCTCGGCGCCTGGCACCTGTCTGTACCTGACGTCGTACGAGGTCGCCAAGGACACACTGGCGGAGAAGAGCGAGCTGTGCGCCAACCACCCGTCGCTGCTGTATCTTGGAGCGGGCATGGCCGCAGAGACCATCAGCTGCGTCTTCTGGGTGCCCATTGATGTCATCAAGGAGCGCATGCAGGTGCAGAAGGCCGGCGCGCCGGAAGGAATGTACTACCGCAACACGACCGACGCTGTGCGCACCATCATGCGCACCGAGCGGATGCGAGGACTGTAGAAGGGATACGCTGCCACGCTGCTTTCGTTCGGACCGTTCTCGGCGCTCTACTTCATGTTCTACGAGAAGGTGGGCGCATTGAATGCTGTTGAACGCGTGGACTCATTAACTCAACTCTCGATCAATGTTTCCATCTCAACAGAACAAGGCAGCGGCGCAGGCGTACCTTGGCGTTGAGGAAGTGCCGGCGCAGTACACGTTGCTGGGTGCCGCCACTGCCGGAGCTGCGGCTTCGTTCCTCATTAATCCACTGGACCTCATCAAGCTTCGGCTTCAAGTGCAGTGAGCAGTGCTCGCGACTGGATCGGACGCGAATTCTCCGCCTTACCGAGGAGTTATCGATGGCCTCACGCATGCCATCAAGTAAGTTCTTTGTGCTTTCACAAGTTGATGATGCTCGATGACTAACCAAATTTTCTGGTCGATGATCAGGAACGAAGGGCCGATGGCGCTGTTCAAGGGTGCGGGAGCTCGAATCGCTTTCCATGCGCCGTCGACTGCCATCACCATGTCGCTGTTCGAGAGTTGCCGCCGCGTGTTTGCCACAATCCTAGACGAATAGATTGAGCACCTTCATGGTTGTTATGCAACATGCACGCAGCGACACCGATTTCCTCAGGACAAAAGCCCCTAACTTTATTTTTTTTTTACTTTTCGATGATCTACCGAGCTCCTTCTCGTAATATGCACATGCATGGTGGTGTTGGAGTCTTCACGTAAGTGAAATACGTCCCTGCCACGTGCCTTAAGCGCTCAACACGAATCGTATGCAAATCCAGCATTTGCGATACTGGAAGTTTATCAACGCTGATGTCCGGCATCATGTTGATCGTGGTGGCACAAGTGCCTAGTCGAGTTGTCGACCGCGCAGAATACTGAGGCCCATAGCCCGCCCAATCGCAGCCGATGCAAAAGCCAAGTCTTGGTAGATTGGGGTCTCGCCTTGGTCCAAGAGCTCGTGAACGATCTTCGACATCGCCTTTTTCATCTCCCGAGTGATCAATCGCGTCGAATCACGTCCCAGCCCTTGTGCCTTAAGACGATCCGTGTATGTCTTCACAATCGGCACGTCAAGTGCAGCGTTGTGGATTTCCTTCACTGCACGCAAGTCGGCGCCACCAAACGAAGTCACCGAGTGAATCATCACATCGCCGAGAAAAGAAGTAACTGCTGCTCCCTTCTTGCCGTTGGTCAACTTGAGAGTTCTGCACAAGTTGAACTGCTTGTTCATGAGCTCGTCTCGGGCGAATGTAGTGACGTCGTTCTTGTCTTCGCTGTCGTCGAATGTCACGAACGAAAAGGCAAATGCCATCCGCTGGAGCTCGTCAACATGGTCGACTTGGTTGATCTCACCGTCCAACAAGCAGCGGCCGCGGTTGTATCGGTCTTGATCAGTAACTGGAGGGTCGTCGCGCGAAGCAAGACGGAGAGTCGTGGGGCTGTAATACTCAACTCGACGGTCGTGCTGCCACTCGCAGAAGACGTAGCCATCGATGACGCGCCGATAGCACTTGCTTCCGTCGAGCTTCTTGCCTTGGCAGATATCTTCGCGTGGCGTTGCCCACGCACAGTGAGTAGCACAGAAGTACTCTCGTCCAGCTGGATCGACAATCTCCAAGCACCGTAAACCATTTCTCTTGATCGCAAAGCACTTCCCGCGTTGCTCTCCATGATTATGACAATAAGGTCCCCGGATCCAGTGTATCCTGCATTGCTCTCTGGTCTTAGCCGAAAACCCCTGGCAACCCCGGCGGCTCGGTGTGAACACGTGCGGGTGTGTCTCCATTGCGACAACAACTCGCTGGTGAGTTTACGAGAGACGGTCAAAGGCACCGGGAGCTGGCTTCAGACGCGAGGAGACGGTAGCGAGGCTGGAGGAGAGCGAGGGGGAGGAGAGGAGGCTGGTGGTCTGCGTAGTTCGGCGCAAAACGAAGGCTGAGCGGCTTGCGGGGGCTTCGACACAAGGGGAATCTCCCTGGCGTAAAAAGGTCATTACGCCTCCCAAAAATTTTCTCATGGCCATTGGGTACATGCCATTGGGTACAGATACGCATGCGACAGCGTTGCAGCTGCGTGCGTTGATGAGCAGCGGGAAGGAACCGGTTCGGCTCTGTTGGAACCGGTACTGCTGACAGTGGCAGTTGGCAATATGCCCGAGACGTGCCGCGGGCTGACGAAGCAGGGCTTGCCGTGCGCCATCACGTGGGAGCTCGACAAGCATGGCTACTGCAAGTTCCACGTGCCGAAAGCGGCTCGGTGCCGCGGCATCGCGCGCTCGACCGGTCGACGCTGCAACATCCGCTGGGACCTCAATGCCAGCGGGTATTGCCGCTTCCATACGTCCCAGAGCTCTCAGGAAAGAGTTCGCCAGTGCCTCGGAGTCGCCCAATCAACTGGAAAGAGATGTCAACGCACCGTGGGCATCGATAAGGACGGCTACTGCTCTGCTCACTCGCTATTGTATGGCGGTTTGTCGACACGCTGCCAAGGGGTTTTGCTCAACTCAAGTTCGCCCTGCGTGAACGACGCCAAGCCTGGGTACGCCTACTGTTGCGCGGCGCACGATCCCAGCAAGAAGTACTTCGCTCCCAGTTTATTTGGAGATCCTCGCCTGCGCAGCAATGTTGAGCGTGACGTCGTGGCGAGATATGATCGGCGCGACTTGTACCATCGAGACCGTCTAGACTTGAACACGCCGGGGAATTTGGAGCTCGACCACATCCTTGAAAAGCAGTGCTTCTCGTACGCGTTCCAGTTTGTGGACTTCCGCGATGGCCAGGAAGATGTTGAGTCCGCCGCGTCAATGCTTCGTGAGGAAATCGTGAACGAGCTGCCCAATTTGTGTTTGACGCGAGCAACAACCAACCGCATCAAAGGTGCCGCGGTGTGGCATTACCTCGACGACTGTCTCACTGGTCACGTTGGTTATCGGGGAGCTGCTACCTTCAATGACTACATGCTGGCAGAGAATCGCGACAGCATTCGGCTTGGTCGATCGACGACGCGCATTATCTCGTCCGAGATGGGCAAGTCGCTCAGATTCTGCCAGCGCGAACTGGCGGCACAGGGAGAAACGCCACAGCTAGACGCACTGAGCGATCAGCTCCAGCGGTTGTATGTGCAGATGCAGCTACATACACATTATTCACTTGAGTCAAGCTCCCGCAAGACTAAGTCCAAGGGATCGTCTGCAAGTGATTCTCCAAAATCTAAAGCTGACAAGACGAAGAAGCCAAGGGATTGCCAGCGAGAAGAGTCTGATGATGATGCACCTCCTATACCTTTTGGTAGCAAGCAGAAGTCGAAGCGTAAGTCGGCATCGACTCTGAATGCTGTTGCGAAGGCTTTTGTGCCTCCGATGTCAAGTGAGCTGTCGAATGATTCAGCGTCATCCAGCTCAACTGCGGAAAAGGATGCCAAGGAAGACAGCAAGCCCAATTCGACTACACCGAAAACACCTGAAAAGGAAAACAGTGAGATTCCAACTACGTGTGGCGAGAGCTCCAACGCTGGAACCATCAAGGATTCCGACGACCGAAGTCTCATCGACATCAAATCTGTGTGCGATTCTGTCAAGAAGTTAGCTGCATCGTTGTCTACCGAGTCGCCGTGAGTTCCTCGTGCAAGGGCAAATAATTGATGCGGATAACTGAGGGCCCACGTTAGTTTGCCTAAAGTAGTGTTGATTCATCTCCTTGCGTTTATTCAGCCCCTTCCTTCTTGGTCGCTTTCTTTGGGATTTTAGCGCGAGCAGTAGGAACATGCAGCGGCTTGGCTTCGTCCGCAACTCCGCGCATTGCTTCTCGCTTGCGCACATCGGATGCTTGCTATTTCATAGCATCCTGATTAATCTTGATGACGCCTTGGCGTGTCGATTTACTTTTGAGAAGGCGCTGCGATGGGCCCTTCCGGTTTGTCGGGATTACACCCAGCAGTTTCGGAGTTTCCCCATCGCACTGGATCAGCTCGGTGTGATGCAGAACGCCGAGCTGCTCCATTCGCTCGCGCTTGCGCTCCAGCAGGTCACACTCAAACGCTTCTTCTTCAACAGCAATGACATTTTCCCACTCCTTGTGAAGATCATCTAGATCCTCCTCGGCCTCTTCCGAGATCTGAATGGTGTTATACTCTGCAGGAGTGGCGCTTGCGGATGGCCCAGCAGCGCTACTTTCGTTCCAAGCAGAGACCAAGAGAGGGCAGTCATCGTGAAGTCGCAGCACAAGCATACAGCCAGCATGGATGCTGTACTCTTCGAGCATCATGACCTTCGCCTCCTCTTCGATAAGAGTATCGCCCCAGAAGACTTACTGATCCCAGATGGGAATCTGCTGCTCCGTCAGTCCTTCCATGTAGTACTTGATGTAGTTGACCGCGTGTCTTGCATGGACTCGGATCGGCAGCAGCTTCTCCTTTTCTGGCTTGGGGTTGACCAAGCTGTCTTCGGTATCGTCATCATCGTCGTCATTGTCGCCATCCTCCGTCTCTTGCAACTCCAACGCTACACGAGGGAGATTTGCAACCGCTGCAGGGAGTTTCAGGTAGATTGAGAATGCAGTCTGCTCGGCTTCTTCCACCTTGCGGGATAGACGTTGGTGGATACGCGCGCGCACTGGGGATGTTTCACGCTCTGTTTTCGCGCGCTTTACAATGCGCCGAGGAGATTGCTCGTCTGAATCATAGCCTTCACTCGGAACATCGCGTGGTCGACGACCTCTAGATGGCGTCGATGACGACTTTGTATGCCAAGTCTTCTCGTCTGGGGGCGGAGGTGAAAGTGACGAGATGTCCTGCTGACCGCCAGGTTGGTGGCCTTCCAGCAAGTACGATGTCATCTTTCCGATCGGCAGCATGACTGGGATCTCCATGTCAATCGCGTTCTCATCGCCGTTGGTATCAGAATACACTAGCTTCCGCATGCGAACGCCGGTGCCGACTTCTTCTCGTTGGGAGCCGTATACACGACCGCTGACCCAGCACACGTATCGGCCTTGCACGAGGTGCTTCCTGTCGCACTGCTCGTACGTGCAAACATGCGGTGATCCATGCCGCCGGCAAGCATAGATGCCATCTTCAAGAAACTGGAACCGTGAAGAGCATGTCTTCCTTTTGCATTCTTACAGCTTTTCGATGTGAAAACGGGTATGATAGCCACCAAGATGGATCTCCGACGCAATTAGCAAACACGGTGGTTGCTCGATGGCTGGAGGTGATGCAGGTGAGCCGCTTCCAATTGGTTCTTCGTTCTTGATGGTGCCGATCTCAGTTTCCTTGCTTTCTTCCTCTAGCTTGACTTCATTTTCAGTTTGTGGTGGTGGTCTCGCAAGATTCGTGTGCAGCTGGTCGTACAACCAATTCTGGACAAGCCAATACGCTCGCATCGGACAAACCTTCTTATCAAGCTCAGTATCTCCAAAGCAGCTTGTACACAATTCGTCACATGCGTGGATATACTTGTGCAGCAAGCAAACGTAGACGCGGCGTCTCGGCGATCCGTAGCACTCGAGGTCGCGATCCATGGTCCAATTTTTCCACACCCTCGCTCAGTGCACGGCTTGCCCGTTTCAAATCGGATTTCAGTCGCGTTGATGCCTAGAATCTTGGCTCACTCTGCAATCCTGTCCATGACGTCCATCTTGTGCTTGACCCGCGCCATCCACTCCAGTGACGCAAAGTCGGTCGAAGCCTCGAGCTTGATCTGGTCCTTGCCCACGACGACTCCACCAGCGGTATCGATATCGCCCTTTCCAGCGGCCATATCAGCCAGCCTCGTGTCGTAAGCAGCGCGTCGATCAGGGTCGCTGAGCGTCTCGTACGCAGCCAACAGCCGCGCGAACTCGACATCGTCATGATCACCAGGGCTGGTGGCGCTCTCAGCTTCATCTTTGCCTTCATCCTCTCGCTTCACAGCATCACCTTCTTTCTGCTCCTCCGGCTCGTTCAACTTGGCGGCCACCGCCCTCTGCTTGTCAGGATGCAGTCTCAAAGCAAGTTTCCTGAACTGCTTCTTGATATCCTCCCCCGTGACCTTGCCTCTGTCCCCCGTCAGCTTCAGCAGCTCGTAAAAGTCCCTTTTCTTCTTGGGCTTCTTCACCACAGGCTTCACAGCCGCCACACCCACATCACTAGCCGACCGCTTCCTCTTCCTCGCATCGCTCCGATCGTCCGCGCTCACGTCCTGGTACGGGTTCCAGCTCAGCGCCAGCTGCTGCAGCCGCCGCTCCGCCGCTTCCCACTCGCCGCCGCTCGCGCCATCTATCAGCTGGCGCCGCAGCGTGTGCGCGTCGGCCGCGAGGACCGCGCCGCGCTCCTCGAACTGCGTAATTTTCGCCAGCAGCGCGCGCCGCTTGGCGTCCTGGCTCGGCTTCTGGGCGCCCGGAGGCGGCGAGCTCGCGGCTGTAGACGCAGCTGGGGCCTCCGCGCTAGTAGCAGCAGCGTCGGCAGCAGGCGGAGCTTCCATGGAGCCCGAGGACCCCTCGCGCTTGACCGCCGTCATGCCGCCTGTCTCGAAGTGCGTTTCCCTTTGACGCACAGGCAGGACCAGTATCTTGCTTGGTGGCACGAGCTTCACGACTTGGGAGCTAAGCATTGGAGGAACGGCCCACTCTACTGTCCCAGGAGGTATGTACTTGTACTCGGGAAGCAATTATCGAATGGTGCTGACACCGAATGGTAGGCTGGGGCTTGGCGGTGTCACGAGTCCTGTGTGTACATTGGACGTTGGTGGGATAACGAACTTAACAACAACCACAGATCCGCTAGTCAATACATACGCCTACTCTGTCTCAGCAAACACCTTCACCAATCTGGGGGGAGGCCCAGTCAACGCGAACATGTGCGCCAGGTTTCGTTCTAACATTTGGGTCCACGACAAACTTTACGCTATAGCCGATCGACGGGTCAAACAGGACATTCAGACTCTCGACTTCAACCTTGAGCACTACAAGCAGCTCCGACCAGTCTCCTTCAGATTCAAGAACGAGGTGAGCACAAAGCTTGGTGTTGTTGCACAGGAGCTGCTGCCGGTATGCCGAGAGGCGCTCATGTTCTCAGAGAATGATCGACTGACTGTGGAAGACGACGGAGACATTGAGGGCGTGCAACTAGGCGTCGATTACACAGCGATCACTCTCATGAACACCGTCGCGATTAAAAAAAATACTAGAGCTGGCTCAAGGCTCATAGTACGATGGTCTTGATCTTTTTTTGTGGCTTGCCTTGGGCAACGTAGTTATGCTTATAGACCCTTGTGTGGGCCCAAACACGACCACCCGTTGTTGACAGTACTCTGACCGCTGGCTTGTCGGAGGCCCAGATAATCTCTGAGTGGTCTGGTCGCTTGATGATGAGGTTCTTCATGATCGCCTTGAGATCAGACAGGTTCTCCTGCGTCTGCAGAGCGTAGATCCCATTGGCCTTGTCAATGATCGTGGTGTTGAGCAGAATCATGGCTTATATTAGCGTTGAGATAACTTCTTTAAACTCCTTGTCAGAGATTAGTCTGTTAGCGTACATGTCGACCACGAGAGACTTGAGCTGAGCGACGATAGAGGGATTGTCGTTGCCGATGAGCATCTCACCACGGAGCTTGTCGTACTCAGCTCGCATGGCGTCTGTCGCGTCAGGTAGCTTCTCCTTGAAGCTGTGTTGAATGTGGGTCGCTTGCAGGATCTCCTTAAACAATCGCTTGTCATCGACAGAGTGTTGGTCGTACGCCGCCTGACTCAGCTTGCCTTCGTACACGAGGTCCTTAAGCATCTGCTTAACACTGTCGCTGATGTCACGCAACGGTCCGAGCTTCTTTCGGCTTGGATACACGATGTTGAGACGGTTCTTATCGAGGTCAGGTATGCGTATGTACTTTGATCCGAGAGGCTGATAGATGAACGCGGAAGCAAGCCCGGTGCCTCGTATGTCGTTGAGGTTGTAGTACTTGCCTCGGCGCTCGACACTCTGATACATGGACTTGCCGGCTCCTTTCAATCCACGGCCTTGGAGATGCCTGTTCAATCGTTGTGGACGTGCGTATTGATAAACATCAATGTCGTGACTGCGAGCTAGGTCTGCGTATCGACGTAGCGTGCGCACAAAGCTAATTTCCCTCTCGTAGCTACGATGAGAGTGCTGACTCTTCGCTGGGAAGATGAATTGAAGCTCGCCGTAACCTCTTTTTGGTGCTCTGATGATCATTCCTGTAATCTCTGTCCCATCGTGGCGCACGGGGACAACAAAGATGCTCTTGTTTGCTAGCTCTCTCACCATGTCGCGATCGTTAACAATCCCCTTGAGTGTTGCTCGCGCGCGTTGCTCCTCGCCCACTATGCCAGGCTCCACCTCGGACAGCTCTGGTTCGGCGACAGGAAGCGACGGAGTAGGGTCGACAACAGGAAGCGATGGAGTAGGATCAACAACAGGAAGTGATGGAGTAGGCACCCCCATCAATCGCCTGCCTGCCTCTTCTTTGTTTCTGTCGGTTCGATTGGTCTGTCTCTGCTCACGGACTCTTTTCAATGCGCTATCGATCAATTCAAAGTACGTGCGGTACTGGGATGGAGGCAATCTCGCGCGCAGATGTCCTAGAGCAAAGATCGCTGCTTTCAGCGTCTCAATCTTTTGATTCCACGCTCTAGAATGGAATCCGCGCTTCTTGATGCCACTAATAGCTGCTTGGAGTTGTTCACGGTAGGTCAGAATATTGGTATCATGTGCAGCCATTAAGATTCGCTCTCTAGCTTCGTTAAGCAGTAGGTCCAACTGTTCTCGCGCATGCCTCACAGCTCTGTCACGACGTGCACGCTCGACAACCCCCCTAGCCCACCTCAGTCTCTCCATTGCTTCCTCGATGATGCGTCTGCGACGTCGTTGGCGACCATCATTGACGCGTCGTGTGTTGGTAGTAATCGCGAGTTGCTCTTCCAGCTCGTCTTGACGTACCTCGATCGCTGTCTCCTCAATTGTATGGGCAACCTCGGGCTCCGACGAACTGCGACTGCGAGCTTCTGCGTCAAGGCGATTCAATAACTCCTCAACCGTGAGTTCGGGCCCGTAAGTGTTGGTAAGGTTGTGATGTGTTGCCACCCAGTCCGGCTGACCTATCGAGTCGTATGCAATCTCGATACGGACGTCCCGGTACGCGTTCATGTACCTTGCCACCCAGTCGCGGGAGTCTCGCTGGTCTTCCGTCATTTCTCGCCACTCATTCATCTCATCTAGACCAATGGGTCGCGTTAATCTAAGCTGGGCTGGTGCTTCTTCCTCTGGAATCGGCTGCAAAGGTGCGGCTGTGTAGATGAGTCGACATGTGGGGATTGAAGGTGGAAGTGGTGGTGGTGCTGGCGGTGGTGGTGGTGTAGGAGCAGGAGGAGGCAGTGGAGATTGTGTGGGCGGAGGAGGAGGCGGAGGTGGTGGAGATTGCGTAGGCGGAGGAGGAGGAGGAGGTGGTGGGGTGTGTCTAATTCCATTTCTATCCTCCTGATACATCAACCCGTTCTCATGGCCAAGCCGGATAGACTCATCGCGATACCTCCTCACTAACACCCTGTACGTTGCTTCCCAGTCAATCATATCAACTGAGTTATTTGCTTCTTCCCCTGAATCTACTTCAAACAAATCACCGTCTCTCCCTAGATAGTAGTCACTGCTCGTGCTACCATCAATCATGATTGGGCGGATCTTCTCTTCGCTCAGTCGTGGATGCCCAAAGTACCAATATCGAGCCAATCCCCAGTGGTAATTTTGATTATCATCGGCTAGCCTTTGAATTGACCGCGTCAAATCTATCACCTCAGGTGCAGATGGAGTAGCCTGATTAACAACTTCATAAGGCAACGGATCCGTTTCGGGTTGTGGTTCTTGGCTTTTTTTATATAGGGTCAAGCTGAACCATCGTACCTTCCTTCTGATTCTCGCTTGACTTTGTTGTCTTGGTTGCCACAGCCTTGTCGGCCTCAGACGCCCAAATCGCCTCTTCGTATTGGACTCGCTTGGCATATGTCTGTCTACTTCTTCGATCGGCCTTTGCGAGCAGGTCTTGGCGCTTTTGCTCGCGGTCCGCCTTGTTCTTGAAGCTTGGAAACATCTCGTTCCTTCTCCGCTGCTATATTATCCCAGTATACTTTCTCCGCCGTGCTCATGCGATTTTTATTAATTAGACGGAGATTGGACTGCGGCTCCCACGAAGGATCTTTCATCTGCTTCCACTTCACGAGGTACCTGAACTTCCCCTTCACGCTCCGATGATCAAGGATCTTGTCGATCTCCATTACCTCTCGAGGAGCGATCACAGCATTAGTTGCTTTGGCATTGACCACCTTCAGATCGCTGAGAGGAACGAACTTAATGTGGCCGTTCTTGGAGCGAATGCCCGCCTTGTATCCATCGAGTCCCTCGTACTTGTAGACATCCTTGCTCTATCGCGCTCCCTCCTTCGCGAAGATTCCCTTGGTCAGCCTGTACCGCACAGAGTCACCGATAGCGAGCTTGTCATCGAGTGAATTCATTACCTCTTCATTGTGATCTAGCGCGTCCCTATCGACACCCCCCTTGGCCTCCTCAGGCGTCTGACCTATGGCGCTGTTCTCGGTTGTGTTATAGTTGTGGATTACATCGGTGAGCAGCTTGGGTGTCAGCTTGCGCTCCATGCGGATGAGCCGTTGTAACGGGGTTACACGTACAGTACAGTATGACACTGTACCGTATTCTCTAGAGATTAGTGTACGGCACACTACTCTGAGTTCGGGTCCTGACGGAATAGTGTTGCATACACTATTCCCTACACACATCCGCACAGCCATCCATGGCTCTGCGCGCTTCCCATTGGCCAGCAGCGGGCACTGCTAGCCAATAAGAGTCGTTCATTTAGGGTGCGGCGCTCACGGCCAAACACGAGTGTCTGTCACAATGCATACAGTAGATT
>JAASGW010000795.1:0-12155 GCA_023334395.1 Phytopythium sindhum | reverse complement strand
TGTAATGGGCCCTAATGCCTATTACATGACGCAATCCAATTACGGGTTAGTGTGCACCACACTAATCCTCATGGATCGCCGGGTGTCGTAAACATGATGTCTGATTCATGTTTACACACCAACACTCACGGTAGTGATCAATGATTACGACCGCATGGAATGTTCTTGAACATTCTCGAGTGTTCTCTGCATACGTGTCTTTGTGCATGACGATGGTTCCTGTTGGGAAACTATCTGGTGACGAGGCCGACGTGTCATTGTGGGTACATGTTGTTGATATCAGCCAATCATAACATGCCACGTGGCGGGGAGGTTCTTCGAAGAAGAACCTCACATTGAAGTTCAAGTTGTAGAATGTTCTCCTGGTCCAAGCCTCAAGCTCAACCTGATTCAACCCAAGGTTTTATATTGCATTTGTAAGTTGACTGCATTTAACCCCATAGGACCCTAGTGGTTTTATGTTTGTAGGATTCAGGAACCATAAGCTCATTTCAATCCAGTTGCAAATTTTCCGCGTTCGACTCAAGTCTCCGTTTCTACCTTCCCTCCAAGTCGGGAAGTCAAGCTTCCTCTCTGCACAAGCGTGCGTGCCGTGTTCTGGGGACTGTCGTGGACAGCGTCCCACTACAACGACAACCTCGGTGTGTGCGTGACCCTTTCGACGCCAAGGCATGATGCGACGATCACACGTGCATCGAGCCCGACATCGGCTCTCGACTCTCTGAAGCGAATTACGCCATACGCATGGCAATGGTGGCGGTACTGGGTGCTGAGGCATGTAATGAGAAGAAGTTCACACACTGGTTCAAGCGACGACGGACTCTCGGCCTTGACTGGGACCTGCAGAAGCTGACAGTGTCAATGTCGCCTGAGAAGATAGCAAAAACCGTCAGTCGCGTTCAAGCCATGGCTGCAAAATCTAAGACGACGCGGTCCCACCTGAACAAGCTCCTGGGTAGTCTCCGACATGTGATAACTTGCATTCGACCAGCTGCTTCCTTCTTTCAGCGCTTGTCGGCGTGAACGCGCTCGGCCCCACGGTTTGGCTCCATCCTGATTTCGGATGACGCCCGTGATGACCTATAATGGTTTCTTCTGATATTGGGAACTGATCGTCTCATTGCAGTTCCTCTGACGCGTTTTACTCTCCGGCACGGACCCGATCTCGACGTCCACATGGATGCTAGTGACCGGGGTCTGTGCGCGTTAGTATCTGATCGACAAGAGTATATCCAAGTCGAGTTTACGGCCGCGGAGCGCAGAAAGATTGAAGAATTTAATGCGACTGGCGCCAACGAGTTTGGGATCAACGTGCGCGAGCTGATGAGCGCCGTGTTTACATTCTCGTCTGGGGACAACGCTGGTAGTGCGGTGATCGGCCGTCACTTATCCACGTTCGATTTTGGATCGACAAGCAGGCAACTGTGTCTTGGATAAACCGGCGTTCGAGTCGCGACCCGTTCGCCCAGTTGTTACTGAGACTTCTGAGCCTTACAGAAGTTCGACACGGCTTCTACTCACCGGCAGCGCACATCGCAGGCTCCGCGAACATAATGGCGGACGCAGGCAGCATGGTGTGGCAGTCTACTGACCTGACTCTCACGTTTGCTCGTCTTTCATCAATGTGGCAGCAGGTTCAGATGCCAACCGACTTGCGCGATCTCTCGCTTCTTTGGGAGCGCTACTCCGTGCCGGAGCTCTAGCAGAGACATCCAGGAAGCACTACGATCGTGCGTGGCGCCAGTGGTCGTCGTGGTGCACAATGATGCGGTTCAGCCCCTGGTTACCTCCGACTGCGCTAGATGCGAATGCGGAACAGCTTGGCGCCTTCATGATATACCTCTGGCAGTTCGGCATGAATCGCCGCCAGCAGGGCAACACGTACTCGACGATCTGCAGCAAGTTGTGCGCGGTGCGATGGTTCCACAAGAACACGGCAGGATACGATCCGGGTGTGAACGCAAGCCACGCTACCCTGCTCCGAGGAATCCGACGCTTCACCGACCCGGCTATCAAACAGCAACCCCTCTCTGCGCGTCTTCTTCGGCATATCTACAGCTCTCTGGACCTCCACGAGCCGCGCTCCTAACTTTTGTAGGGTGGCTTGCTGTTGGGGTATTTCTTCCTCCTCAGGCGGTCTGAATATCTCTTCATCGGCCGTCGGTGCCATAACTACATTATCCGGCTCGAGGATATCAAGTTTCTCGACCGGAACGGCCAATCAGCGGAGCCAAAGAAGCCCACGATGGTGGGTATAACTCTGCGGGGCGCCAAGAACAACCAATTCGGACGGGAGGAAGTGCGCTACCACCACAAGTCGGGTGACCTGGTCCTCTGCCCGGTGCGAGCAACGCGTTGGATTCACAAAGCTGCGTCGACTTATGGAACTCGACCGGATGATCCTGCGTTATTGACCTGCGTCAGCGGCATCACCTCCAATAATGTCGCGGCAGTCATCAAGTCGAGCGCGAGAGCTCAGGTTATGATCCCGCACGTTTTTTCACCCATTCGGTTCGGATCGGAGGTGCTATCACGCTGCTGAATACTGGAGCCGACCGTGTGGTTATCAAGCTGCTCGGCAGGTGGCTGTCAAACGCGTTCGAGGAGTATCCAGTGCTGACAGCTGAAGGTTCGTCGGACCTCGCTCGACTGATGTGCTAAGCGGAGTCGATCATGTCAGTTCGAGAGCGACTAGAACGTGCGAGTAGGCACTATCTTCTGGGGGCAGCCGCCACACCACGCCCTTGGTGTGGAAGAATGACAAGCATCATTTGCCCCACGACGCGATCGATGGAAAATCGATTGTGCTATTTATACGCCTGCCTGCAGCACGCGGTCTGCTCTAAAGCGACGTCAGCCACAATTACATCATGTAACACCGACACAATTTATTACCACCACGCGTCCACTGTCAAACGCTTCTCATCGCGGCAACGCGTGCCAGCATCAGTTCATTGCCGCTAGCTGGAACAGCAAGTCCTCTAGCGCTTGTTCCTCCTTGGCCAACGCCTCATCCACGGCGGCTAGACTTCCGTCGACGTATGGCTCGATCTTCGTTGCCTCGCCGTCGGGCTCGAGGCTCATGCTCCAGTGCGACTCGACCACCGTCGAGTACTCACCCGTCGCCAGGCGGTCTCCGCGCTTGATAACGCGTACAACTAACACCATGAACGCCACGCCGTTCATGTTCGCGTTGCCCTGTATGCGGGGCTGGGTGCGCGACAGCGTCACGAAGACCACGCGGTCTCTCTCGACGAACTTGCGCGCGACGCTCTGCATCGTGTATGTGATCGTGACGCCGTCGCAGCACGCGACGCTGAATATGGAGAGCCGCACCGTGTCTCTGCGTCCATCCACGAGCTGCTGAACATCCACACATCCGCATTCAGTCAAACCGCATCAGCCCTGCGATACCGAGCCTCCACTCCGTCTCGCGTGTACCTTTTCATACTTCCCGAGTGGGTCCCGAAGGAGAGGCTCACATAGGTAGTGCCACATCGTCTGTTCGACCGCTCGCAGCTCGAACGGCAGGCTGGCGCGGCTGATGAACCTCATTTGCATGTGCTCACGGACGCCTTCAGCCGTTGTGAGGCAGCGCCGACCGGGACACGGGAGCGCGTCGAGCTGCTCCTGCGCCCATAGCGTATCGACCCGACCGTACTGCGCGTCGAGCTGCTCTAGCAGACGCGAGAACACGATGTCTGATTTGTCTGCACTCGGGGGCGCCATCGGGACGCTGCAGACGATGGCGTCGACGTCCTGTATGCACACACAAACGCAGACGTTAGACGCTTGTGCAATGGATCAACGGAAGCAAATACAACACGGACAGCTCTGTTCGGTCGCTTGTGGAGCGGGCGCCACACGCTGCGCAGGAACTGGGCCTGCGCCGCGACGAGTTTGCGCAGGTACGCGCTCTCCCTCTCAGCCACTTCACGATGATACTGCTGCCGCTTCGAGGCTGCCTCCCACGCCGCTGCGATCGTATCTCGTGCAGCTCGTGCTCCAAACGCTCAGCCTCTTCCCGGAGCTGGTGGATACGGTTCGCGGGCGTCTGCCGCCGCTCCCTCTCCGGTGGCGGCCAGCACCTCGCGCCGGGCGACTCGATCGGTGCCGACAATGGGTTGGGTACCGGGTCTGCTCCATCCGTCTCAGCTGACACGGCGTCCCCACCCCAGACGAGCGCCTCGAGCGCGGGCTCAAGCGGCCACGGCAGCTCCAGTAGCTCCAGCAGCTCCGACAGCCACACGCTGTCCAGGCCCACGTCGTCGAGGCAGTCCGCGACGTCCGCCGCCATGGTCGAAACGAGGAGCGCTGCTCTGGATTTCCTTTATATGTATGCCCGACAGACGTATAGTGCTAGCGTTAGATGACCGATGCGCCTGCACCTTATTTCGGTTTGTCTCCGAAAATCCAGTCGTGTACCACGGTCCGTGGCCATGTCACAATGATGTGGACATACCACATCACCGCAGTGAGTAGTTGGGGGAAGCCACAAAGTGGATGCCGCTACAGCACTCGAGGTGACTGTGACCCTCCACGTTGATGGTCTCCTCGATGGCTGGAGACTCCGAAGTACGCGTGTCGAAGGACCTCCTCGATGCTCAAGCTTGAGACGAAAGACCTCGGTGATGCCTAATGATTTCCCCGCATGTGAACCACAGCCTCTTGACCGCGAAGCATTGGACTATCAATGAAGCGACAAGGTCTTGTCCAAGCTGCTGCGTCGGTAACCAAGTCACCACAGACAAAGCTCGGCGGCCACCTGTCTTTCAGCGAGGGCCCAGTCAGCAGCATTGGTACACTACAGTTACGTACGATTGGTTATGAGCATTACATCGTGCGATAGTGTCGACTACGATACGTGAAAGCTCATGTGTTTACTACCTCCATGAGCAAGTCCTCCAGCACGTGGCTCTCACGTGTCAGCGTGGCGTCCATGGCGCGGATGCCCACGTCAATGTACGGCTCAAATTTGGAGGCTGGGTATTTGGTAACGCCGTCTGTGTCGAATCCTCGCGCGCCCCAGAACGACTCGATCACCGTCGAGCGGCCACCAGAGGGCAGCAAGCCCCCAGGCTTGACGACTCGCACGGTTGTCGTCAAGAACTGGACGCCCAACATTGCCACGTCGCCCACTACGCGCGGCTTGCTCAGCGACTGTGTCACGAACACGATGCGGCTACGCTCCACGAACTTGCGTGAGACTACGCGGAGCGTGTTGATAGTTTCGTGCCCATCGAACAGCTTGGTCACGGATGTGGAGAGCTGGACTGTGTCCCCTCGTTCGTCCATGAGCTGTGGCAATGCAAGCAACAGGTCAGCTCAAAAACTCTGTCGGCGGCAACCACCCCGCTGTCTCGTACCTGTGTATACTCCGCGGTTGGGTTCCGGAGCCGAGGGTTGGCGAGGTATCTCCACACGACTCGCTCGACAACCTTGAGCTCGAACGGCACATCGATTCGGTTGATGAACGCGAACCTCGTCTCTTCTCGGACGGTCTGGGCGCTCGTGAGGCAGCGACGACCGGGGCTCGGCAGCTCGCTTACTCTCGACTCTGTCTATAGTTGATCAACACGCGCGTACTGTGGGTCGAGCTGCTCCAGTAGCGCGCAGAAAACGCGGTCGCTTATGAACGGCACTCGCTTCAGTGCGTTCGCCGCGATGCACTTGTTGGCCTCCGCCTCCGCCTCCTGTTATTCGTCGAGAGACAAATCGCACGCATAACTAAGGTGCAGCCTCGATAGTAACGGCGCCGATTATGAAAACTTACGTGTCGGTGTGGGTGCTTGCTGAGCACTCTCCGCACGTTCTGCAGGTGTCTGCGCTGCGCGTGCACAAGCCTGCGGAGCCGCTTGTTGTCTGTCTCGGCCTGTTCTCGCCGCTGCTGCTGCCTCGCAGCAATCGCCTGCCACATTTTGCTGGCTTGCGATACGGACACTCTCTCTGTCGAACCCGTCGTTGTGTCCGGTTGGGTGGAACGCACAGCCTGCTGGCGCGCAGCCACAAGGTCGAGCTGCAGGCGCTCCACCTCCGCCTTGAGCATCTGGATGCGGTGCTTCGTCGTCAGCCTCCGTTTGGGCGGCACAGAGCAAACATTTGGTCTCGGATAGGAAGGAAGGCGGCCCGTCGACGCCGCCGGACTAGTCTCGGGCGGCATCCCAGTCTCAAGAGCGTCGAGCGTCGCCAGCAGCTCGTCCCACATCTCGCCCCACGGCTCTCGGTCGCACGCATCGGTCTGGGGTGACAGAAGCGCCGCTAGTGCCGCGTCTGGACCGACGGAGAGGTCGGGCGTCCACAGAAGGCCCATCAGCGCTTTGTCCAACAGTTCGTCCGACATGGTAGGCGGTCGGGTGATCCTGTTATGGTGCGCTAGTGTCTGTACTTGGCACAGGGCAGGTGGTCGCTGCTCTACGACCGAGGCCGCGCGGAAGAGTGAGCTCGCAAACCTCTGGCGCGTCTGAATAATTATTCCCGCCTGGATTTTTACTCACTGCCCATTAATCAAATCGTACCACATGTGTCCCCGCCAGGACGCATCACTTGATTGACAACCTGGAACCGAGACCGGCCCAACATACATTACACCCACATACATATAATACAATTATGTACATGCTGATAGTTTCGTAATTTAATGTCGACAACTATTGTCAGTTATTTGCAACGCAATAGTGTCCTCTTTCGTCTCCACTCAGCCCATGGAATAAAGTCCCCTCGTCCCGCCTACATCTCGCTTTTTGGCGCCAATCTGTTCGCATCGCGCCGTTAATTGCACCGCACCGCTCCCCCTGCGGCGTCCGCCTTTTCCTGCTACTCCCGCCGCCGCCCACGCCATGCCGATGCTAACGCGCTCGCGCGCGCGGGCGACCAACCAGCCCGTGTTCGTGGACGACGCGTGGACGGACAAGTTCGTGCAGGCCAGGGATGAGCAGATCGAGGCTATGCACGCCGCGGAACCGGCGCTCGGCTGGGACCACCTGCGCGAGGAGGACTCGGACGCGAGCAGCGAGGTCGGCAGCGACAGCGACGTCTGGCGCTCGGACGACGAGCGCAACGCCGACTCGGACGACGACGACGACGACGGAGTTGAAGAGAGCGACGGAGCCGACTCGTTTGCGCGGCGCTGGGTCGCCGGCGGATCCTGGACGCAGAACGTCGCGTGGACGCTCGCCACGGCTTCGGGCGCGCCGCTGGTGCTCTACGCCGCGGTCCAGCACCGCCACCTACAATCGTACGTCCTTCTATCGGTCGCTTGTGTCGTCCTCCTAGTGGGCGAGTACTGACCGCTTGACTGACGTGTAGGACGCCCAAGACCATCCTGACGCTGACCAACAAGCGCGTGCGGCGCCGTTGGCCGCTGGAGAGCGTCAGCTTGGCTGGCCTGCTGACCAAGGTCGCGCTGAACGTGGTGACGCTCGCGGGTCTCGTACTGGGGGTCTACACGGCCGCGTGCAGCACGCTGGACGCCGAGTCGGCGCTGGACTGGAAGCGGCTCGAGTGGAGCGCGCTGGAGCTGTGGACGCCCGCCGAGTGCAGCGCCGGCGCGTTCCCCGGCTGCTGGGCGGAGGTGTCGGCGTTCCGGCCGTCGCTGACGCTGGTGGTTCCCCAGTCAGCCGACGAGGCGTCGCGGCTGTGGGACGAAGCGGCGGACGTCGTGGCCTCGGGTATGGCGTTGGTGCTCAGTAGCGCGCAGTGCGTGGACGCCATGCGTCAAGCCGCGGCGATCGCGATCGCGACACTGGTGATCCTGAGTCTGTTTCATCGCGCGGCCATCAAGCTCCTGGTGGTCGCCGCGCTGCTCGCGTACGTGGCGGCGAACGCGGTGACCGAGTGGCAGCGCCAGCAGCGCGCGCGCGTGCAGATCACGGCGGTGGACCCGACCTTCGCGTTCGCCAACGAGAGCATCTTCGTGCGTCTTTGTTTTGCGTCCTTGCTGACCGTTTGGGATCAATGGTGTGACTGACTAACGCCCTTGTGACTTGTGGGCGCTGCAGCTCGCGATCGACGGGCAGAACCTGGAGCAGGGCGGCACGATCGCGTGGGCGCCGTACTGGGGCGGGCTGTACGACAGTCAGCACAAGCAGCAGGCGGGCGACTGCCCCAAGCTCTTCCCGCAGCTGCTGCGCAACGGCGGCGTGCTCGTGACCTTCGACCAGGTGAACGAGTACGTGCCGTGCTACCAGAGCGCGGCCGCGACCGCGCGATCAGTGGTCGTGAACGGTGAGCTCCACCCCTCGCGCGCGCTCACGTGCTTTGAGGACATCCGGCTGCGCGTCAAGGACCACAAGAGTGTGCCCGGCTGGTCGCTCGGCGCGCGGCAAGAGGAGGACGCGGCGAGCGAGCACCAGGAACTGTGAGCATGTTGGAGTAGGCTGAGGCGTCAAGTATGTGTTCCAAGCTGAGGCAACGTGACCGGTCATTGAGAGGTATAGAATCCGAATCGCCTCGTCGGTTCCTCTGTGGTAGCACGAGTCGGTTGCATTATTGACACCTCCAAACGAACAGCAACGACTGACCGGCTTACCGACTGACGACGACTACCGGCCGAAGCGCGAGCCCACGTTCACGTACTGCGACGCGAACACACGCTTGGCGCGCGCGCCGGCGTCATCGCCTCTGCTCCCGCCGCTTCTGCTGATTGCTCTGCTGCTTGTGATAGCATTCGCACTGCGCGTGGGGGTCGCCGACGCGGACAACGTTGTCACCACTCGCTTGTTGCTATCGACTGGTGCTCGAGGCTTTTTGGCCACCACCGTCGCTGATGACGATGCTGCAGCTGACAGGAACGCCGAGAACGACCAGGAAGGAGACGCCGTCGAGGGTGACATGTCCTGCAACTTGCGCTTGGCCCTCGGTGCACCCCCCATGGCTGAAGATGATGCTGGCGAGAGCGATGTTGGCACACTGTTTGCTGCACCCGTGCTTGTGATTACGGTTGAATGAGTCTTGGTGATCGAACCAACGAACTTGCTGTTCTCCTTGCCGCCGATCTTGATCTCCCTTCTCTCGGCGCTGCGCACTCCTCCAAGACCGATGGGAATCCCCTCGGTGCTGAACCGCCTATTCGTCGTGGACGTCGCCGATGTTGTAGATGCTATCGACTTGGTCTCGGACACTGGTGTGGAGTTGGTGCTGCTGCCAAGTGCACGCGTGTTCGGGCTGTTGGAAGCGCGGCGCATCGCTCGAACGCGCTCCATGACCTTCTTGGTCTTGTCGACTTGTGCGCGTAGGAACTCGTTCTCGAGCAAGAGCTTCGTGTGCGCCGTCAGCTTGTCCTCGTTCTTGGCCATGTCCAATTTGGCGTCCGCAAGCGCCGCCTCTGCCGCTCGCTGCCGAGCGAGCCGTTCCCTCACCATGACCACCAGAGGGTCGTCACTTTTACTGTTGTCTAGTTGGGTGTCGTCTTCGAGAAGGCGCTGGATGGAAGCGCGCCATGTCCGCAGCTTGGCGAGCTCCTCATTGGACTGCGAGGCGTGTTGCTGCGCACGCTGCAGCTGCAGCTTCCACTCGCGCTCACGCTTCTCCCACTCCCGCTGCTTGACCTCCGCCATCTCCTTGGCAAATGCGACTTCTCGCTCGCCCCGGTTCTCGGCCGTGACGCGCACGAGACGCGCCTGCTCCTCTACGTCGCGCTCGAGCTTGTCGATCGTGAGCTGCTTGAGCGAAATGGCGTCGTCGCGCTCCTGCAGCAGCTTCTTGAGCCGTGCAATCTCTCTCTTGAAGCCCTCGCTCTCTCGCTCGCGCTGCTCTGCGATCTTCTCCGCCAATTCCACACGTGCTGAAAGAGGCTTGGTCTCCTCTTGAAGCTTCAGCAGCTCGGTCTCCGCCTCCCTCACCGCTCTTTTAGCTCCCTCGCTTTCAATCTGGAGGTCTTTAACCGTGTCTTGGAGCGTCAAGAGCTGCTTGGACTTCGCCTCGAGCGCCCGTTCCGCGTCCTTGGCCTGCTTCTTGAGCGCTTCATTCTCGATCTGGTCGCTCGCGCTCTGCTGCTGCAGCTCCGCGACCTGCCTCGAGGTCTCCTCCAACGCCAGCTCCGTGTCCTTCGCCTGCTGCCGGATAGCCTCGTTCTCGCTCTTCAGAGACGCGTTGCCTTCCTGCTCTCGCGCCAGCTTGTTCTTCAGCTCTGTACACTCGATGCGCAGCTTCTGCTCGCAGTCAGTCGCACCCTTGAGCTTGTCTTTCACTCGCGTCAGGTTCTCGCACAGATCCCGCGAGTACTGATCGAATTTGTAGACGTCCGCTCGGAGCTCCTTCGCCTCGGCCCTCAGCGCGTCCAGCTCGGCCGCCTGCGCCTCCATCGCCTCGCGGTCGCGTGCCGCCTCGGCCAGCGCCTGCTCCTCCCGCTCGCGCGCGGCGCGAAGCTCGTCGGCGCTCGCCTTCCATGCGCGGTCCAGCTTGAGCAGGTTGAGCGTGGCCTTCTGGTGCGCGTCCTGCAGCGCGCGGCGTTCCATCTCGCGCGCCGCCGCCGCCTGCTCGGCGTCCGCCACCTGCGCGCGCAGCGTCGCGTTCTCGGCCTCGAGCTCCACCGCCGTCGTGTCGCCGCCCACGCGCGCGCGCAGCCGCTCCCGCAGGTGTGCCACCTCCATCTTGAGGTTCAGCACCTCGCGCTCGGCGCGCTCAGCGTCCTCCTGCGCCGACTGCAGCCGCATCGAGCCGCTTCCGTCCTTTCTCGCCGGGCTGCTATATCAACTGTGTGGGGAACAACGGAATGGCGCGCGCTTTTTGGTTTGAATTTTTAGCGTTTTATTCGTTTTGTTTTCGATTTTCGAAGGATTTTGTGCGCTGATTTGCAATTGTACCGTGGTTTGTATGCGCTGGCGCTTGCTCAACAAAAAAACGTCGAAATGCTGTGATAGAATTTACATAAGAAGCTCAATCATGGTGTTCATATTGAATTATTCTTAGCAATATTTCATTTAGCGTGGCATATATGCAACGTGGATACAAATACACTCCGCGTCAAGTTAGATCACCTACCCACATTTTTGGCCGTAACTCGGTCAATTTTACGAGTTTGACGACGCTGTTTAGATATGTGGTGTATTTTGATAGTACAAAGCGCCCACATGGGCTAACAAGCGCGATTTAGCAGCATGAAGGGGACCTCACATACAATTTTCTGTTTTAGACACCGCAACACATCAAATCACCCACACTATCTATAGTAAAATCAAGTACAACGGAATGATGATCAGATGGACTGAATGGTGTTCATTCAATAGTGTGTCTTATTGCCCTTCCTCTCAAGCACTTCGACGCATCGGCGAGGCATCGAGTTAATGAGCGACTCCAACATGGCAATCGGGATGGCCTCCCGTGCCTCAAAGAGCGCTGCCTTCAATGCAGGCACACTATCGAACTGTTTTCCATTAGCATAGACTCGCCTACTCATAATAAACCACAAGTTTTCGATGGGGTTCAAATCTGGCGACTTGGACGGCCATTCGAGCACGTCGACGGCCTGCTCGATGAAGAACTCCTTGGTGCGCGCAGACACGTGGATGCTCGCGTTGTCCTGTTGATAGATGAAATCAGCACCGTAGTTTAGGTGAACAAAGGGGAGAAGATACCCGGACACGGTGTACACGTACTCGTCTGAGCTCTGCCTCCCCGACAGCACAACGAGCGGCGTCTTGCCGCGGGCGCTGAAAGCGCCCCACACCATGACAGAGCCACCGCCAGCTTGTCGCCGCTTGGTATGGCGGGCGGCCTGGCGCAGGTCGCGCCAGTAGTGTAATGGGGCGCTGTCCACGACAGTCCCCAGAACACGGCACGCACGCTTGTGCAGAGAGGAAGCTTGACTTCCCGACTTGGAGGGAAGGAAGAGGAGACTTGAGCGGAATGCAGAAAATTTGCAACTGAATTGAAATGAGCTTATGGTTCCTGAATCCTACAAACATAAAACCACTAGGGTCCTATGGGGTTAAATGCAGTCAACTTACAAATGCAATATAAAACCTTGGGTTGAATCAGGTTGAGCTTGAGGCTCAGACCAGGAGAACATTCTCCAACTTGAACTTCAATGTGAGCTTCTTCTTCGAAGAACCTCACCGCCACGTGGCATGTTGTGGTTGGCTGATATCAACAACATGTACCCACAATGACACGTCGGCCTCGTCACCAGATAGTTTCCCAACAGGAACCATCATCAT
>JAASGW010000794.1:0-12209 GCA_023334395.1 Phytopythium sindhum | reverse complement strand
CCTTTTCTGCGGCACCTGCGTCGTCTCGGGCGTCTTCGTCTACTTCTTCTGTCCGGAGACCAAGGGTTTGCTGCTCGAGGACATTGAGGAACTGTTCGACTCGAGCAAGGCGCGCCGCAGCAAGGCGCAGGACCTCGAGGAGGACACCACCAAAATGAACGACTACAACGGTGTCCGCACGCCGAGCTAGGGATTTGATCAGCGGTTGATGTGTGTGGTAGAAGTAATGTGTTGACAATGGTTGTTTGATCTGCTCTTGAGTTGTCATCCTACCCGCTTCCATTCTGGTGTCCCGATCGCTTGGCAAGGGAAGCGAAGACGGACCCAGGCTCCTTCAGAAGATCCGACGGCGAGCCAAACTCGGCGACCCGACCGGCGTCCATGACCGCGATCTTGTCACAGTGCATGATGGTGTTGATGCGATGTGCGATGATGAGCACCGTCTTGCTCACGAACGTCTCCTTGATCGTCACCTGAATTAGGTTGTCCGTCGCTGTGTCCACGTTGGCGGTCGCCTCGTCCATCACGACGATCTTGCTGTCTTTCAGAAGAGCCCGACCAATGCACAGCAACTGGCGCTGACCGACCGACAGGTTGTCGCCTTGCTCCGCGACCTCAAAGTCCAGCCCAGCGCCCCACTTCGCCAGACTGTCCGTCATGTGCACCTGCTGAAGTACCGCCCAAATGGCAGCGTCAGAGTACTCGCCGAACGGATCCAGGTTCTCCCGAAGAGATCCGCTGAACAGCACGGGGTCCTGCGGGATGATGGCCAGGTTTCGTCGCAGCTCGCGAAGCTTGATGCCCCTGATGTCCACGTCGTCGATGAAGATAGTGCCGCTGTCGAACTCGCAGATACGGAAGAGTGCCACCATCAGCGAGCTCTTGCCGGCGCCGGTTCGACCGCAGATGCCGACCTTTTCACCAGCACTAATGTCCATGTCGACGCCATGGAGCACGAGCGGCAGCTCCGATCGGTACCGCAAGCACAAGGAGGAGAACCGGACGGCGCCTTGCAACGGCCAGCTCGAGTCTGGAATGATTTCATTCGCTGGTGCTCCGGTATCGTCCTCTTGAGCAATGTCGCGGAAGTGCATCAGCCGCTCCACACTTGTCATCGCGTTGTCTGTTCGGTCGACGGAGCGCATGACCCACTGGATCACCGACGTCAGCATCAGCGCGTACGTGAGCGAAATACCCGACGTGAGCGACCCGACCTCGCCCTTGGTCGCTACTAGGTAGAGCGAGACGACGAAGATGATCACGACCGACAAAAGGTCGAGACGCGTCGCTAGCCAGCGACTCGCACACCAATAGGTGAGGAACAGGTTGGAGTTCTCGTCCACGACCTTCTTGTTAAGCCGCTTGAACGTCTCCTGCATCTTGAACGCGCGTATGGTCGGTAGCCCTGACAGAGTCTCGCCGAACAGGTTGTAGACTGGAGTTCGGGTGATGCTCTCGAGGCGCTTGAGTTCGCGTGATGTTTTCTTGAAGTATTGGCCAACCACCACGAACACGACGAGCACCGGGATGTACGAGACGCCGATCCAGTAGGACGCGAACGCAGAGACCACGAGAGAGCCGAGCGCCATGGATACATTCTGTCCGAGAAGTTGGTACTCTTGCGGAAGGATGGAGTCCATCTGGTCCAAGTCGTTCGAGAAGCGGTTCAGGATACGACCCACGGGTGTGACGTCGAAGTAATTGTTCACCGGTGCCTGCAGTACGCGCCGAAGCAGGTCGTCGTGCAGTCGCTTGGACGTTTGCATGCACGTTTCGATCATGAGGAACGCGCGGCCGAACGTCAGGGCAGCGCAGATCACGATAAGTCCGAGGTACCACATGCCGAAAGCAGTGCCCGAGTATGTCGGGTCGACGCCGTACCGCACCATGTTCCGAGCCCAGTGTCCAGGCCACCAGTCAACGACCACGCGCGCGGCCTGACTGACCCCATAGATCGCGATCAGGACCAGCACGACCACAATACTGTTGACCCCCGATTCGTCGAAGTAAGCCTTGTACACCTTGCTCCCCACCGTTCCCTTGACGCGATCTTCGGCTTGCACGAGTCGTCCAGCTTCTCCATCCTCGTCTTTGCTGTCAGCATCCTTGGTAGCCTTCTTGACTTCAAACGCTGGCGTCTCCGACGCGTCAGAAACTTGGTCTGTGCTGCTGGATCCGTCCATCAAGCGCTCCAATTTGCCATCATCCTTTGACTCGTCACCCGCATCTCCACCTTCATGATCTCGACGCTTGTTCATGACAGCAGTCTGCACTGCCAAGTCGGGGAAGCGAGCGATGATGTCGTCGTACTTGCCTTCCCCTGCGATCGCGCCGTGCTCCATCACAACGATCTTGTCGGCGCGAGATAGCAAATCGTAGTGGCTGTTCAACACGAGCAGACGCGTTTTGCCCGCGCTCATGCCCACGATGCACTGATCGAAGATGGCATGAGCAACGTGAGGATCAACCGCACTCAGGGGGTCGTCCAAGATCAGCACGTCGTAGTTCGAACGGTAGATGGCTCGTGCAATCGCTACACGAGCCTTCTGGCCGCCACTGAGGTTGATTCCACGTTCTCCGATCTCCGTCTGGTCGCCGTCAGGCAATGCGCGCAAGTCCAGCGAGAGCTGCGACGACGCTAGGACACTTGCATATCGCTGCTCGTCGAATTCTTCTTCAAACAAGACGTTGTCCTTGAGGGTGGAGTTGCGGATCCACGTCTCCTGACTGACGTATGAGACTTTACCGTGGACCGCGATACTGCCAGACTTGAGCGGCATCTCACCGAGCATCGCGTTGAGCAGACTCGACTTGCCTGACCCGACCTTGCCCACCACCATCACCAGGGATCCCGCCTCCACCTCGAGGTTTATTCCATCCAGGCTGAACCCGTGCGTCATGGCCGGCTCTTGGGTCGAGAGATCGCCACCACTGGACTCCGGGGATGCCGAGAGGCTGCTGGCGTCGAGCGGAGGTGACACCACCACCACTTCCGATACCTCGCGCGCTGGCAGCGGCCACTCGAACCGTCCGTTCTGGATCAAGATGCTACCGCCGTCCGCGTCTGGGTTCGACTTGCCGAAGCTGACGAACTCGTCACTGGCCAGGAACGCGTCGATGCGATTGTACGCGATCTTGGCCTTGGACAGTGCGGCGATGGCCTGCGGCAGCTGATTCAGCGACGTGCGGCAAATGTTGACCATCGCGATCAGCGTGAACGCCTCGACGACGCTGATCGTGTGGCTGACGAGCACGTAGATGCCGAGCGTGGCGCCTGAGAGGAAGATGGGCGTGATGAACAGCATCACCGTGTTCAGGACCTGGTAGAAGTTGAACGTGCGCAGGAGGTTCACTTCCTTATCGCGAATGCCGCCGACGCGGCGAGCGAGCGAGTCTTCCCAAGCGTAGAACTTCATGACGCGGATCCCGAGTAGCGCTTCGGACGTGACCTTGACGCGCTCATCGATGATCTCTAGCAGCGCATGCTGCACGCTGGCGATCCGGTCACCGTGGGTCACGGAGATGCCCATGACGACAAGCAGCACCGCGATCGCGCACAGCGACGCGTAAACATTGAACAGGAAGCCGAGCACCGCTGCCGAGATGATAAAGGAGAGTGGGCCCATGAGCAGCCACGGGCCTTGAACCATGTTATTGAAGACGCGCTCGCCGTCGACGCTCATGAGCGTCAGAATCTCCCCACTCGTGTACTCTTGACGGGCACTGCTGGACAGCCGGAGCGACTTTTGGTAGACCAGATCCATGGCGATAGAGCGCATGTTGACCCCGAGCCGCGAGGAGGAGAAGAAGACGTAGTTGAGCGCCATGATGGCGGCCAGAGAGACCAGCGTCATCATGGCCATGAGCCAGTAGCCGCTTTCGATGTGGAACAGGTTCTCCTCGCCCGCGAGGAACTGCAGCAGCGCCTGCGCAATGTACGCCTGCAGCGCCAAACCCACGACGTACACCACGCAACTGACTGTCACGAGGGCGATCTCGCCGCTAAACGTGAGGAACAGCCCCGCGGCCACCGGGGAGATGCCGAACGGCTTGGGCGTATCGGGCCGGTACACGCGGCGGAAGCGCTGCTCGAGCGAGTCGCACGCGTCGCGCTCGCAGATCGGCCAGACGTCTTCCAGGTCGAGCACCTTGCGCGAGCCGAGCGAGATCATGGGCTGGATCCACTGCGCCAGGATGATGGAGACGAGGTTGGCCTTGGCCAGTGGGTTCGGCTGCTGGCTCAGCAGCGGCGAAGGCTGTGACGCTGCGGTCTTGCCGCCGTCAGCCCCCGGCGTGGGCGGCGCCGCGACGTAGTGATCGCCCGTCGGCGGCATTTGGGTGGTCGACACGGTCTCCGCTTGTCAGTTCACCGCCGTCGTTGACGACTGCAGAACAGATTGTGAAGTGAGCGCATGCCGAGCGGGTCCGGAGCGCGTCATCGCGTACCCGTATGTATGTCGCTTGGGACCACGTGGGGCGCGGTGATGGATGACTGTCATTGGTTTTGCGGCGCATGGATTGGCCAATCACCTGGCGTGGCGCAGGTAGCGCTGTATTCGAAGCAGTCACGGTAGTAAATGGAGATGCGTTGCGTCTGTGGCGGGATCCAACCTTCACTCTCGAGCGCGCCAGCGCTGATGAGTGGCCGACGGGCCATGTAGTGAAGGTATCCCTGGGACCAAGGCGGAGAGAGGCGCTATATTCTTGTGATTAAAAGACGTTCGGGCCGCTTGGAGGTCTGCGTGGCGCCTTTACTTCCACAGCCTCGAAACAGGTCGTTTTGGAATAGTACGTGGCACTCGACTAGCGGCGAGCCGAGCTCTGCAACCGCCTTCCGAGGGTTGACAGCCCGCGTGCATCATTGGAGGCGCCGAATACTTCCTGATCAAGCTCCTCTCGTTGCGGTCGTCGGCCCACGTGAATGTTCGTGCCGCACAATATCTCTGATGGATCAATGCTTCCTGGTTTAACTTCCGGTCACCAATCAACTTCAATGTCTGCCGTGATGGATGGGAGATCGTCAAATCTGAAGCTCATCCAATCCATTGCGCCACGTGAGATGGACCATCTCACCAACAGTCGAAGTGACGTGGTCCACACAACCACCACAACAGGCAGTTCCATGATAACAACTCCTGATGACACTAACCTCTTCTCGGTTGCTCCATACGATGAACTCAACGTGGCTTGTTACTACCTAAGCTTGCTCTATTCTCTTTCTCTGCGGTTGTTCTCCTACGCTCACGGTCGACACGTCGGGTGGCTGCAAAACTCTTGGCACTTCTGCCACATCCCGTTCTACTTCATTCGGCTGACCAGCGCCTTGAACGCGCTCGCGATCGCCTTGCGGTCAGCCGTTGCCACCTGCTCTACGTACGTGGTCGCCAGCTCCGGCGGGCACCCTGCTGACCCCACGAGCAACTCGCCGAGGAACGTCAGGTACTCGCGCCCCAGAGCCTTCACCAACACTTCCTGCAACGTCCCCACTTCCTTGATCACTGTCGCGCATTGCACGTCGTTGACATCGAAGTGGGGCTTCCTGGCGACTGCAAACATGGCAGGCGAGAAGCGCCGAACGACCAAGTCGACGAACGCCGCACGGATTTCCGGCGCGAGCACAGTCGGCTGAGCAGGGATCGGAACGCTCTCACCGGTTGCAACTGTCGAAGATGCCAGCACCCACTTGGTCACCAGCTCATGCGTGATCGAGAAGCATGCGCGGTTGATATTCGCGTCCTCCACATCCGTACACCCTTCCAGAACGAGCAGCAGCAAGCTTTCAAGTTGCGGGGCGTTCTGAGGGCTGACGAGCACTCCGTCAAGCCTGTGCGACACAACGTGAAGCAGGAAAGTGAACAGGTACTTCTGGAGCGCCTCACGCTCAAGTTGTGGCGCGTCCTTGGTGTTCGACGCGATTGCTGCACTCGTTGCGTTGGTGGGGGAAGTAGCGCCCGCCGAGACGTCAGAGCGAGGTGGCATCAGCGCACACAGGTGCTGTACGAATGGGACCGCAGTCTCGTTGAAAAACGCCCACATGGCATCCTTGTGCTTGATGATGAGTTGATTCAGCAACTGCACCGTCTCGAGCGCATCGCTCGCCTCGCAGCTCATCATAAGCTGCTGCAGCGGCGCCGAAACGTTCCCAAGGAAATGCTCCGCATCCAGCACCGTTGTCAAGCGATGCAGCGTGAAAATAACCTTGGATCGAACGCGGGGGTGGCGCGCGCCAAGCTTCTGCAGTACAAACGCCGCC
Organism: Phytopythium sindhum; assembly: GCA_023334395.1. Taxonomy (NCBI): domain Eukaryota; phylum Oomycota; class Peronosporomycetes; order Pythiales; family Pythiaceae; genus Phytopythium; species Phytopythium sindhum. The sequence goes on along the minus strand of JAASGW010000794.1, from coordinate 5,956 downwards.
GCGTTCAAAACCTGCGTGAACGTTTCCTGGTGGTTGTTCATGCAGCTCGTGCCCTTGAACGCCTTGAGCACGTGCGCTGTGGCGTTCAAGAGATTCGCAGAGCGCTCAGCGATATCTTCCGCAGCCTCGGCAGTCGTCGCGGTCTCGGCAGCTGCCAGAGTCACATTCAACGACTGAAGCAACGGTGTCAACACTGCCGTGGTGAACTGGTACTTGACTTCCATCACATCCACCTCCGGGGTCATGGAGGATGGAGCGAGCGCCGCAATCACTTGACCGGCCAGTTCAAAGAGGTACAGCTGGTCGTCGTACGGGAGGAACGTCGGGTCATGTTGACGCGCGAGGGCCTCTGCTTCGTTCGGGATCATCAGTCGAGGCTGGAGAGCTTGCAGCAATGTGGATACATGCGGGTGCACAGACGCGCCAATGGCCTTGACGAGCCGGAGACATAAATAACAGACACGCGATCGAACATTGGCCGCAGGATGCGTCAGGCCACTCGAGCCAAACATCATCTCCAAGACGGCAGGAATCAGCTCGGCCTGGTTCTGGAGTACCTTGCTGTAGCGAACAGCCAAGTCGTAGTACGTGAGCAGTACGGACGGGTGTAGCGGCGCATTTCCGGGAGCCGACGCAGATAGCATGCGACGGTGGATCTCGACAACCATCTCAAACAGTGGGCTGTTCGGTTCGTCATAGCTGTTGGCCGTCTTGAGCGACGTCAGTCCTTCTTTGAACCGGTAGACGAGCGACAAGTACGACTCGAGGTCGCGCGGGTCGCAGTCTACGAACTGGGGCGACAGCACTTGCGTAAACAGCGTCGTCAGGAACGTCAGCGTCTCTTGCGGTCGAACGCGCGTAATGTTAACGTAGATCTTGTACAGACTGCGCCTGTACTCCTCAAACTCGGCAGCATCCGAGTCCGAGTCCTCGGGGTATCGCGTCTGGCGGAAGATACCGTGCAAAATCTGCGGAACGTACTGCGAGGGCTTGAAAACTTCCTCAAACGCACCCGCTTGAGCAGCATTCGGTGCTGTAGACTCGACTCGAATCAGCGTGCCGACCGCGTTCACGATCTCAAACACTTCTTCCGACACGTCTTTGGACTCGTGTGCAAACAGGTCCCAGACGAACGGCATGAGCTGCTGCAACATGGTGCTGCTCACGACAAAAAGCTCCTGCTGCTGCTCGTGACGGAACATGTCCATGCACTCAACGAGCTCGAGGCCAATGCCGTTGATCACCTCGCCGATCTCTTCGGCGAACTCGTCGTCGTCCTGGATCGGCAGCGTCGCGAGCAACTCGAGGACTTGGATCTGCTGCAGCATCGCGAGCTTCTTGTGCGGCGTCATGCCCTTGTCAATGATCTCAAAGAGACAGTTGGCAGCGGGGCACCGAAGCGATTCGCTCTCGCGCAGCATCTTGAACAGCAGAGGCAAAATGCGGTCGTTGACGATCAGCGTGATATCGACCCAGCTGATGTACCGCTTTAGCGTCTCCAGCGCGCTGTAGCTCAGCTGGCCCATCACAGCGCTCACATCGCAGTTGAGGAGCACGTTGTAGATGGCGTCGAACGTCTCTGTCATCACTGTGGTCTCGCGCATCGCGTCCTTGATGCGCATGTTATGGTTCGCTTCGGCCTGTGAACGCTGCGGGTCGAACTCGACGATCTCTTCGTTGATTGCCAGCAGGATGCGGAAGTACATCTCCACCATGGATGCACCCTTGGGCAGTAGCGCCATGAGGTCCGAAAAGGCCGTGGGCCACCGATCCGGGTAGTCGCGCTTGATCAGCAGCGTCACGACGACCGCGAGCTTGGTCTTGAGGTATGGGGCCTTGGTCTCCACGAAAACCACGTTCTGGTGCAGCCACGCCAGCAGCTGCGAGCGAACCTCGAACGCCACGGCGTCGTCCACGCCCTTGGTGACGGCCTCCTGCCCTCATCAGTCCATCAGTTAGTTGGCTATCGAGGTTAACGCTTCGCTATCGTCGATGGATCCGCACCTGCAGGAACTGCAGTGCGTAGAACTTGACTTCCTGGTGCTCCGAGCGTTCAAACAGCTCGAGCGCGAACTGCCAGCCGTCCGTGCGCGCCTTGATCGACGCGCAGAAGTCCTCCGCCTGGCGCTTCATCGCCTGCGCCTGCTGGTCCGTCGCGCTCGCGCCCGCGTACTGGAAGGCGCACAGCACCGCCATCTCGAACTCGGCCAGCGCGCTCGCCTCCATCCTGCACCCGACGTCGCTCAGCAATACGAAGAAAGGCGGTGGAAAACAGTCCTGTGGTGTCCTGTAAAGCACACGCGAGCAAACTGTCAGCGCTCCGCCCCTGTTGACCCAGCAAGTGGCCGGGACGACGCACCGGGTACCTGGGGTTCTGTAGAGCAAGGTCTTGCGCTTCGTCAGTCGCCGTTGTCGCTCCTGTCGCGTCCCCTACAAGCGCGCGCGTCAGCGTCGTCCCTTCTTGGTGATATCTCGTCGGCGAGTGCCGGGCCGGCCAGTCGAGAACTTTTGACCAACTCGTTGGCCTCGGTGGTGTTCAGCTGAAAGCGTCCCGTTCAGCGATGTACCGTCAAGTCTTTTACATTTTATAACTAGCCCACATCTGCTTCTATGCTCTCAATATATTTATGCAACATATTGGTGCCGATGAATATATGTTGTAAACATGTTGTAAAGCACTTAATCTCGACATACTTGAAGTACTTCCTCTGCTTTAGAAAAGAATGAAGCGTTCCACTTCACCTTCAATAATTTTGTTCTTGTTACAGTTGAGAGCACAAACCAAGCACAGGAGGAGAGAGCCAAACGCGAGCATTCCAGCAAAAAAATCGCGCCAAAACATGCTTACAAATTTAAATACCAGCGTGTTTGAACCATTAGTTTAAAGAGAACAAAAGTTTTTTCGTAAACAGCGTAAAAAAGTAAAGTTAAAAAGAAGACGGTATTTTTTTAAAGCTAGTTTTCGCCTGAGGTGATACCATACGCTAATTTGTCCCGAAAGCGTGCCTAAAAGCATCATTTTAGGCCAATCGTAAACGAGATTTTTCATCGGGGTAAGTCACAATTAATCGCATTACACCAAATGTTAGCCAATCATTGAAGACTAAGAAATAGGTACCAAATTACAGTAAAAATTACTCATAGTTAGACTTTGCGTAATTAACAAAAAACAGTGCGTAGGCGGTCGCCGCTTCGATACCGCGATTGACCACACCACTGTCACACGGAATCGAAAGTGGTGGCGATACTGGCCGGTAAAACAGACTACACATCCGTGGTAGCTTGTAGTCGTTGTGGCCAAGGTGGTCTATTACCTTGGCCACAACTCCCTGCAAAGTGACAAAGCACTTATCTATCGTCTCTGCCAGCAATCTCTCATACGAGCGCACCACTGTGTCTACGAGTTGCTCTACAGTAAATAAACTGTTCTGGCACTGTATGCTCTGAAGCGAGTGAAACAAACCTAAACCTAGCACGTTCAGATCTGGAGAGCGAGGCGGCTGGTAAACCACTCGGATTTTCCAACCGTCCTGCCTTCCAGTAGCAGCAACGACAGGATCGCCCTCCAGAATGTGGGTCCGGCGTTGTCCTGCTGTACGAAGATCGGTCGTGATTTTTTGTCTGGTGACAAAATACAATCAATCAAATTATTCATAAAAAATAAACGAGGAGGGCGTGCAACATACCTGACCACCGAGCTTTAATGGAAGGGATTACCTTCTCCATGACGAATCACGTGTAGACAGCGTGATCCATGTTAATACACTTGAGAATTGGAGTCCCCTTTGGCCAACTCATGGACTTCCGAAGAGCCGCAGCGCTCTCTACAATCAGCCAGATCCCGATTTTGCCGTCAAATTGTCACCGCCGCTTTGCACCGTATCGTGGCCTTGCCACAGCAGCTAAGAACATCACCTCACCGATGAATCGCTTATTAGGCGACGTGCGGTAAGGATCCGTCTCATCGTGCGTGAGGCAGAAGGTTTCCGTGGCGCGATAAAGGTTAAACCATTTTTCGTCGATGTGCACTCGATCGTGCATGTGGTGAATCCAATGCAATCGACACCCTATACAAAAAACATATTAAAAAAATAGTGAAACTAAAGACATAAATACATAAATTGAAATTAAACATATCTATTGGGCGATCAATAAACCCAAGTGCGTACGTAAGCCGGCGGTACTTGTGCCCTTCAGCCAGCAGCGGCTTGACGGTCGGCTTGTTCCGCCTGAAGAACTTGGCCTTGACGTAGCGGCAGACCGTCGAGGCGGAGATGCCTGTCGCCGCCTCAAAGGCGCACATCGTCTTCCGCTTGTATGACGGCACCTCCTCAACCCGGGAGATCCGCTCAATGACGCTCGGGCTGGCCGCATCGAAGGGCGGGCGGTCTCGGCGCGGCGCAGGCGTATTGCTGTTCCGGGTGCGCCACACTTTGCGCACGGTGTTTGCGCAGCACCCGAATCGACGCGCCGCTTCGGCAGCAGCCCCGTAGGCGAGTTTGTCGTTCGCGAACCTCTCCGCCAAGAAAAGGAGGATCTCGAGGCGCGTCTTGGCGGAGAGATTGGGTCGCTTGGGGGAGCGTGGTATGATGCTTGATGACTGCAGTGGTGCGCAGAGGGGGGCTCGAGGGAGCAGAAGTGAAAATGAGAGCTGAGTAGGCTAGATAAAATCAAGCGCTCTGCGTGCCACGTGGCTCCGCTGAATAGCCTTATATCTTTATATTGCATTTTGACATTTGGAATGATTTTGCACAAGTCACCTTACATTTTGCTGAAACAGCCGAATAAATCTTTTTTAAGATTCTACCAATCAGAACGCATTAGGTTTTAGGGAAAGCCAAAGGCTTCATTCTTTTCTAAAACAGAGGAATTACAAATTTGGACATTAAGATGTGACGCCGTAGGCTTTTTACTTATTATAGCATTTGTCTGGACGCAAATGTGTGACGCACTACATTTTTAGCCAATCACATCACAGTTTTGTCAATTTTATATTTTAGCAGTTTCCAGTAGAACTTAGTAATTACCATGTCCGAGCCGGTTACGGAGGTACTTTTTGCTCAACCAACGAGGGTTCAAGTCCCCCAACGCACATGTGAAGTTAAGTCGCTCTGACAGGCGAAACCTTGGTGTCAGGGTTCCAAGGACAGTAGGTGCACATACTGACGTCCCCTCCAAGAGCAGCTACTGCTCTGTATTCCACTGCCTTAAAACCCTAATTTCTCCCATGCACGTCTAATGCAGCGTTCGTCAACTGCACCCCATGCTTTCACTATTCGCTCGACTACCATCTTGCGCTTCTCCGACGTCACCATCTTCATTAGAGCAAGGAGACGTTCTCGCAGAGGGAGCGCGGCTTGCTCACTGACTATGCTCAGCTCGTAGGCGAGCGTGATGGCGCACAGTTTCTTCTTCAACGGGCACATCACGCCCACGTCCAGTGACTGCAGAATCGCGGTCGTGTTCTTGGGGAGGGCCGCCACCTCCGTCCCCCAGCTGGCGAACGCCCCCAGCGACGCCTCCGACACGTGGCACTTTAGATTGTCGACGTTGATGGTCAGCGGCTCGGGGTGCTCGGTGCTCGCGAAGTCCGCCCAGACGCCGTTGATAAACTCCTCTGACTATACCGTAGCGTTCATCCAGCACTGCTTTGGACGGTCGCTACGATGCGGTCAGAGTAGTTCGCCACTTCCTCCTCGACCGTGCCTCCGCGTTGACCCTTGAAAATGACGAGCGGCCGCAACTTCCGCCTGTAACGGGGTTACACGTACAGTACAGTATGACACTGTACCGTACTCCCTAGAGAGTAGTGTGCGGCACACTACTCTGAGTTCGGGTCCTGACGGAATAGTGTAGCATACACTATTCCCTGCACACATCCGCACAGCCATCCATGGCTGTGCGCGCTTCCCATTGGCCAGCAGCGGGCACTGCTAGCCAATAAGAGTCGTTCATT
>JAASGW010000793.1:0-12210 GCA_023334395.1 Phytopythium sindhum | reverse complement strand
TCCTCTCCGCCGGAAAACCGGTCTCCAGCCCGCACCTGAACATCGAAGCGCCCACGCACTCTCCGCAACGTCTTATTGACACCCGCCGTCGCCAGATCCTCGCAGAAGGAGCCTCATTTTACCTGGTCAACGTGCTCCATGATCGTCTACGGGGAAGTTTTCCGATACTAAACGCAGTGACGGAGGAGATGCTGGAGGTCGATCGCTTCCCAGAGCCAACCAAATCCAGATGCCAACGACTGGTCCGGTCTATTATCGATATGTTACTTAACTTTTACTTTAGAGAAAAGAGAGCTTGTATTGGGTAGAAGAGGGTACGCGAAAAGTAACGCTAGTGTTTTGACGGTGCTGGACAGCCCTCTCCCTCTCATCATGCTGTGGTTGAAAATGACAGATTACATGGGGTCGGACGATCAGGACGGGGAATGGACGTCTTCTGCGTGGAACCCGAGAGGAATATGGCGCTAGCTCGGCCACCAATGTAGTGCAAACGCTCGTGTACCTCATAGTGCGCTCCTTCGCGTCCAATCCGCGCCTCCATCCGCTCAGAAACCTGTCCGCTGTGGAGACGACAAGTTGAACGCACACCGGCATAAAAAATGATCACACGGCGCTTCTTTCAGGCGATTAAGAGGAGGGGCGCGAGCGCGCCGGCCTCCTCCGTCTCTTCTTCTCCTTTTGTCTCCTGCTTGGCCGGTGCGCTTGTGCAGGTTTACTGCTGCTTGCTCGTGATGTACTTGCTCACCTCGTCCGCGTTCGCCTGGTAGCCCTGGAGGCGGAAGGACGAGTTCTGGTACGCCCAAAGAAAGCCACCGAGCGAGCCCAGCACGCCCGTGACCCACATGGACGGGACAGCCACGCGCTTGTGCAGCTTGAGGCCTGGCATCACCTCCGCGTTAGCCCGCACACACATCATTAACCCACCAAAAGGGAGACGCACCGAAGACGTAGCCGAGCGGGAAGGAGGCCGCCGTGACGCCGCCCCAGCGCGCGTAGTCGCCGCCGTTGAAGTTCTGCTTGATGTCGTCGAAGGTCGGGTGCTCCACGATCACCGGGAAGCGCGGCGCGCGCGGGTCACGCAGCGAAGAGGCCTGGCCGCTCATGCTGTTCACTCGGTCGACTCGGTTCTTCCTTCCCCCTCTTCAGGTCGACCTCTGGTGGCGCGCCTCTATACTGTGATAATATATCTAACTATATTAAAATAATACCTTGTATTTTAGATACTATTTGTACTGGATGGACCTGTATTATTTGATACCGAAGGGGTGTGGGGATCTGGTCGATTCTTCTCCTGAGCTCGACCACAATGGCTATTTATACGCCTCCATGCTCCTGCATGGCGCTTAGCAGTGAAGCTGGAGGTAGTGGGCTATGTATAGCACTGGTAGCAGCAACTGGAAGCGTGTTGGGGGTGTGCGGGTTGGTTCATTCGCAACAAAGAGTAACTCACGCGAGGCAAGGAGCACAGGAGACCGACAGGATGGAGACGGCGCCACCGGCCTCGCCCTCGCGCGGCGACCTCACGTACAAGATTGTGGTGATCGGCTCGGCCGCCGTGGGCAAGACCAACCTGCTCGCGGTCGCCGCGCGCGGCCAGCAGTTCAACGAGCGCAGCCCGCCGACGCTCGACCCCGAGTTTGTCACCGGTACACAACCCAACTCAAAATCATTAGCTCGGGTGCAGATGGCAACGATGTGACGATATTTGTTCATGGCCCACGCACAGTAAAAGTGCCGCGGCCGGACTGGAAGTTCGGCGAGCCGAATCAGTTCCTGCGCGCGCAGGTATGGGACACAGCCGGCCAGGAGCGCTTCCAGGCCATCTCGAGCTCCCACTACCGACGCGCCAACGGTAGGTACCCGCTTCGATTCACGTTCTCAACTTGTGTGCATGATACTGATGTCTCTACTTCTGTTTTCTTCATCAATGACCCAGGTGCGCTCGTGGTGTACGACGTGAGCAGCCGGCAGTCGTTCAAGGACGTCTTCCCGGGCACGCCGGGCAGCAACCAGTGGCTCCGCTCGCTCAAGGAGAACAGTGACCCGGCGCTGCTAGCTGCAGTCATGCTCGTGGAGAACAAGGCGGACAAGCTCGGGCCCAAGATGGCGGCTGCGAGTGAGCGCCCGCCGACATTCGTGCAGGACGCAGAGACGCAGCGGTTGCTGTCCGACACGGTCATCAAGCAGCCCAAGGTGGGCTGGCTGGAGGAGGCGAGCCCGAGCGAGACCGTGCCCTACCGCATCGCCAACGGCCTCATGTTCGCGCGCACGTCGGCGCTCACGAACCAGTGCGAGCTGTTTGAGCTCACGGAGCAGCGCACCGATACCGGGCCGGACCTGCTCGCGCTCGGACGTGCTCCCGGCGCACTCAAGTACGAGGTGACGCCGGCCGTGACGACGATCGCGCAGGCCATCGAGGCGCTCGTGCTGCGCATCTACGCGCGGTCGGCCGACATGAGCGCCGGCGGCAACAAGCAGTCCGGGAAGCGCTTCTCGCTACACGACCCGACAGCGCTCGAGACCAAAAGCGATGGCTGCTGCTGATTTTTAGACGAGCACTCGGACCCCAATGCATTGAGAATCGACGAAAGGCAACGGCTTACCTACGTATATAATCTATTTACCCTTCCGATACCCCACTCGTTGCTCGCTCGACGACGCACTGATGCGCGCTCGAGCGCTATCTATTGTACTGAAACCGCGGCTCGGTCGGCCTCTGCTCGTTGATTAGCCTCAGGGTCGTTCTTCGTCGTCCTCCGGCTTGAGCGCGGGCAGCGCATGATCGTCGAAGATGACGCGCAGCGTGAGCGAGCAGCTCGGGCACTCGGCGATGTCCTCGCCGTCGTACAGGTCCTCGAGCGCGATGAAGAACTTGTCGCCGCACGGGCACGGGTAATAGTACACCTGCTCGTCCGCGTCGAACTCCATGTCCTCGATCTCCACTTCGTCGTACACGGACATGGCTGCGTGTTTCAGGCGCCTCGGAGCTTCAGGCGCCTCGGAGCTTCAGGCGCCTCGGAGCTTCAGGCGCCTCGGAGCTTCACGCGCGACTCGCTTCGACTCGCTGATCTGGTTATGGAGCTGCTGGTGGCCCTCGTCTCTCCATCACCCAATACCTCTGTCAGTTGATACAAATGAACATATGCGCTTAAACAAGTATAACGAAATATAGAGGGTGGAACGCGTTGAAGCGAGGTCGCCGCCACATTCAGGTGATTATATATACCGTGGATAGCGTGCACTGCTCCTCCCCCTTCTTCCGATCAAGCGACTCTGCCTGCCGCCTTCAGCCTGTAGAGCTGTCCGCGTGCTGCCCCAGCCCCTGCTCTCGCCTCGCCAGCTCATGTCGTCTTGCCGAACAGGCGGTTCAGGAATCCCGAGGAGGGCGCCGCGGCCGTCGAGTCGAGGGAGGGACCCGTTGCAGACGGCACCAGTCCGGTGAAGGTGGGTCCTTGGGCGCCGCCGAGTCCGCCGACCATGGTTTTCCGCTTGCCGCCGCCGCGGATGGGGCGGATCACGCCGTCGTTGTAGAAGGAGCCGGCGCGGAGGGTCTTGATGACCGACGACGTCGGGTCGAACCCGCTTGAGCCCAGCGCGCTGTTGTTCTGGCTCGAGAGCTGCGCTTCGAAGTGCGAACGTTGCGCTCCACGGAAGTCCGCGATCTGGTCGCGCAGCCGCGTGAGCTCCTCCACGTGCTTCTCTGCCTGCGCGCGCATGTTGCCGGCCATGATCCGGTTGTTGGCCTCGACCTGCTTGATACGCTCATCACGTAGAGCTAGCTTCTTCTTCGATTCGGTCAGCTCAAGCTCCAGCGATGCGTATTTGCGCAGCAGCTGCCGGTGCACGGCGACGAGCTGCTCGAGCTTCTGCTGGATCGACCGCATGTGCTGCCGCTCACGCGCTGACATGCCACTCGGGTGGTTATTCGTCACGGTGGTTGCGGACGAAGCCGTCGACGCGGACGATCTATCGCTGCCGCCGTCGCCATTGTCCGCTGCTGCGCCGTTAGCAGCCGCTAAGCGCTCCAGTTGCTGCTCCAGCTCGCGGATCTGGCCGGCCTTGCGCTCCACGTCCTCATTCAGACGCGTCTTCTCACGCTCAGCCGCCTGCTGCAGCTGCCTGTACTCCACCTCGTACTCCTTGAGCTCCGCCTCCAACGCAGCGCATCTCGCTTGGAGTTGCGCAGTACTGCCACTGGGCGCTTCGGCAGGCGCCGCGTCGTCACCAGCAGTCTGCGACTGGGGTGACGCTGGAGTAGCCGCTGCCGTCTCGGTCGTCTCACTTCCACTAGTACCAGAGGCATTGACTTTCTCTTCTTCCGCTTCAGTAGCAGATGCCGCTGCAGCTGCTGCGAGCTTTCCGAGCGCGTCTGTAGGCGACGCCGCGCCGTTCGCGGGGATTTCCTGCATCAGCGCGTTAAACTCGTGTTGCAGCGTCTCCGCGTGGATGCGCAGCTCCTTGTGCTCAAAGCTGAGCCGGTCATGATCCGCGCGCAGCTCCGAGAGCGCCGTTTCGCGTTGACGGATCTTCTCCTCCATCGACTTCTCCTGCAGGTCCTTGACCTTGCGCAGCTCCTCGTTCAGCACGTGCGAAGTCTCCAGCGCCTTGACGTGCTCGTCGAGCTTGGCTGTGAGCAGACGGATCTCCTCCCCACGACGTGTTGACTCCATCTTTTCCTCCGCCAGCTCCTCCTCTAGCTCGTTGACACGCTCTTGAAGCTCCTCAAGTGCTCGTGCGGCGCGTGCAACCCCGCTGTCGTCAACTGCCACGTCGACTTGGACATCTTCAGCTTTGACGTTGTCATTCGCACTCGAAGACGCTGTCACTGTCGCTTGGGCACCAGCAGCATTAGAAGTGCCATCATCGATGTCCGGTCTGACAAGAGGTCCACCAGGCGCGCCTGAAAGACGCGCCTCGAGCGAAATGATGTACGTCTGCTGCTTAGCGATGAGCTTCTCGGCGTTCGCGAGCAGAATCTTGTACTCTTCGACACTGCGCTGCTCGTTGACCACGGCCTTATTCTTGATGGACTTGGCGCGCGTGCCAAACCGCAGTGTCGAGATGGTCTCGGGAGTGTTATAACTGCTGGGGGACACGTTGATGATGAGCGCCGTGCGCGAGTTGCCGCCGAGCGACTCCTGCAGCACGCGCGTGAGCTTACTGTCGCGGTACGGCACGTGCGACACGTTCGAGTCCGTGAGCGCGTTGATGACCATGCCGAGCGCCGAGAGCGACTTGTTGATGGTCTTGGCTTCTTCGAGCTGCTTGCCGGACGCGCCCGTCTTGCGCACCATCTCCGAGCCCGCGAGATCAACCAGGTACAGCTTGCCCGCTTTGGTCGCGCCGTTCTCGAGGTGCCGCTGGAACAGCGTCACAATGAATACGCTGTGGCTGCGCGAGCTGCCCTCGTTCATGCCCGTCGCCGCCACGGCGCGATTCGAGGCGCCCTCGCGCATGGTCGCGAGCAGCTCCTCGTCGCTGGTGACGCACGTCTCGGTCATGCCCTCGACGAAGATGCCGCGCTGCGCGTCCTCGCGCACCTGGAGGTTGACCTTGGACTTGTACGGATCCAGCAGGTCGCGGATGCGCTCCATGTAGATCTCGATGTAGCTCACCTTGACGATAAACTCGAGGTTCTCGTCGGCCGCCATCACGTTGTTGAAGATCTCGGTCGCTGTGCGCGGGATGATGCCGCGCAGCTCCGGGTCGTCGATGCTCGCACCCTCCATCGTGTACGTCTTGCCGGACGACGTCTGGCCGTAGGCGAAGATGGTGGCGTTGTACCCGTCCATGAGGTCCTGCACCACCGGCAGCGCGACGCTCTCGAACACGGTCTGCTGGCTCGCCTCCTCGCCGAAGACGTGGTCGTACACGAACTTCTGCGGCGGCCCGTCGCCCGTCTTGACCTCGATGGTCTCGTCCGTGACGCTCACGCAGCGCCGCGCGCTCGTCATGGCCAGCTCCTTGGCGTTCTGCGGACGCACGCGGCAGCACACGCGCACGTTGCCGCCACCATCATGCTGCCCATTCACATAAAGCACCACGCACAGAGGGTTAGTGTCTTCAAGTCATCAGCTGCGTCATTGCGCGGTGTGCTTCCGTACGTTGGACGAGCTGGAAGATGGGGGCCGCATCGCTCTTCCGCCGCGTATCTCGCTCGCTACTGGGGGAACGGAGGCGCTAGCGATGCCACAGAGACAGCAGGCGCTTCACAAGGCAGTGGAGCCGTCAAGATGCGCGCTGGGTGGGCGAGTGCGGGCGCAGGAAGCGGCTGGCGTCGCAGTAGTTGGCGGCTGGAGCTTCTCGCGTGCTAATTTTGGGTCGGCGTCGGGCGTCGACCCCCCTCAGTGCACCCTAAATGACTTGATTTCAGTATAGGCTGTCGAAACACCACAGAAACGAACTTTACGTGCTTCAATAGATGAACCTTATGAGGCCGTTTACGAACTTAATGAGGCTATGACACTACCGCAATGAGACTGTGACGAGGCGCGGACAATGCACGTCGGGCACGTAGTCGCTGCGCGTCTGCTTGTACTCGTGATGTCTGCGCGTGATCTCAGCGTCGAATGTGTCGCTGACGTCGACATGGAGGTCCGCGGCCTGTGCCTTGGCGCAGAAACGCTCCATGGACCCGTTCCGGCTGGGCTGGAGCAGCAAGCACTTGCCTACGCGAGGCTCGAGCAGCTGCTGGATCGTGTGCACCAGGTCGTCGTGGAACTCCTCGAAGAACAGACAGTCGCTTGCAAACACGAGGTGGAACTGGCCGCGCCAGCACTCAGGCAGCAGAACGTTGCGATCCCATCTCACCAACTCGGCGGCGATCTCGGGGCCTTTTGGCAGCGTCCCTTGCCGACGATTCTCTTCCAGTGTGGTCTTGAGGTTGTCCACAGCGAGCGGGTTCCCATCCGTGATCAGCATATGCCCAATGGTGAACGGAGAGTGCGCCAGCAGCCCTAGACTGGCGAGTCCCGCCATCCCGCTGCCAAGCTCGCAGCAGTTGACTGGAGTCGCCCCAGCAGTGCTGCTGCTGCTTCCGCGTATACTCTGCTGGATCTTCTCGCCGACGCCACTTCTCAGCATGTGCCAGAGCAGGATCTGCTCGGACGGCCATGTGCGGATGTTGCCCGTGTTGTCCACGCCCTGGTTCACCTGGTGGCTCAGCAGCTCCGTCACCGCCACCTTCTTGCTCGCCCTCTTGGTCTTCTCGTGGACATACACCACCCGTTTCGACCGCTGCTCAGCACCTGCAGGAGTACTGATCAGCGACAGCGGTTCCGTCGTCTTGTTCGATGGGAGTGCCAAGTCGTAGGCGACCCACGCGAAGTTGTCCGCCGCCGGCCGGCCAATGCGCACGAGCGGCTGCGCCTCCTCGGAGACCGGCGCAGTCACGAACATGGGGAAGAACTCGGTCGAGATGGCGGACGCCGTCGCGGATGAGGACTCGCTCTCCTGCCGCTGGGACAGCAGCGCCGCGCGCAACGCGCGCCAGTGGCGCCGCGTCTTCTCCTTGGAGTCAGCCATTTCCACCTCGGGTTGTTCCGACCACCGCGAATCGAAGAGCGTCTTGGCTTGACCTGTCTGTCGTTTTCGACACCTTTTCAACTGTCAATAATTGATCTATTGTTGACAGTCGACTTCAATCGCACCTAATAAGATGTACACAGTACGGCGAACCAGGATCGCCCTGGGCGGGGAAGCAGAAGAAATCCCCGAGGCGAAGCAGCGAAACGAGGAGGAAGACGCGCGCGCAAGGACGCCCCGACCGCCACCATGCCGCTCGAATCGACCATGATATGGTGCGTCTCTCCCTCTCATACGTCCCCCTGTCCTCTGTGCCCTCGCTTGAGCGCTTCTGCGGTCGTTTTGCGGCGTCTGGGGGCGGAGTAAGGCAGCGGATCGGATCCGAACCGACGCGGTCGCTAACGTTTATGCGGGGTAACGTGGATGATATGACGGGGTGAGAGCAGCTTGGACAACTCCGAGTGGATGCGCAACGGAGACTACATCCCCTCTCGCTTGGAGGCACAGCACGACGCCGCGAATCTGCTCTGCGGCACCAAGACGCAGTCCAACCCGGAGAGCACGGTCGGCGTGTTGGCCATGGCCGGCAAGAGGTGCGTAGCTATCGTCAAGTTCCATTCACGGCGCCTGTGAAGTACGCTTCGTCTCTGTCGAGTCGATAGAGTATTGCTGGTTGCGTGCTGGGACAAGAGGCAATGTGTCTGCGCCAGGCTGACCCATACTTGGTGTGCGGTGATAGTGTGCAAGTGTTGGCGTCGCCGACGGACAACATGGGCACACTGCTGAGCGCCATCCATAGCGTGAGCATTGGCGGCGTCATGAAGCTGTCAAACGCGCTGCAAGTCGCCCAACTTGCGCTTAAGCACCGGCGAAACAAGACCGGTACGTCGACGGCATGGCATTGTGTTCTTCAGACTTGACGACAGGAGCAGGGTACTGACGGAGCTCTACATCTACGGATGGTCACTGTATCAGGCGCCCAGCGCATTGTCGTGTTCATCGGTTCGCCGGTCGTCGAGGACGAGAAAACGCTGACCAAGATCGGCAAGCTGCTCAAGAAGAACAACGTGCGTGCGATACAATGCGTCTCGTTTGGAACCAAGAGAGTGTCACGACTGACAGCCATGTCATTTGTGTGCTGTGACAGATTGCCGTGGACGTTATCAGCATGGGCGATGTTGACACCAACGCGAGCAAGCTCCAGGTGTTCGTAGACGCGGCCAGCAGCAACAACAACAGGTTCGATATGCTTGATGACAATGATGCTGGCATCGCATGGGTCCACTTACAGTGCCTTGTATCATCTGTGCTCCAGTCACCTGGTCACTGTTCCTCCTGGAGTGCTCCCGTCGGATGTGCTGGTGTCGTCGCCGGTGCTGCACGGAGAAGACAGCGGGATGGCCGCCGCGATGGGAGGTGCCTCTGGTGGTGGCGGCAACGATGCCTTCGCCGAGTACGGCGGTGTCGACCCGAGCCTGGACCCCGAGCTCGCTCTGGTGGGTGCTTGTCCAACCCATCTTGATGTGAAAAGCAAGTGCTAATGCGAAACATCGTGCGATTGTGCGTACAGGCGCTGCGGGTGTCAATGGAGGAAGAGCGTGCGCGCCAGGAAGCGGCGCAGAAGCGGGCGGCGGAGGCCAAGGCTCAAGAGGAAGCTGCTGCTGCTCCGGCACCTGAGGCAGCTCCCGCTCAGACCACAGAGACCCCTGCTCCTGCGGCTACCACTGCCGCTGAGCCCAAGCCGATAGCCGCCCCTGCGTCTACGCCGGCACCTGCCGCTACTGCTGCTTCTGCTGCTCCCGCCGCCACGGCCTCGGACGTGCCGCCTCCGGCTCCGGCGGCTGCGTCAACGCTCCCGTTCATGGACCCCACGTTCGTCAACTCGCTGTTGTCCGGCCTGCCGGGCGTGGACCCGAACGACCCGAAGATCAAGGCCGCCATGGCGCAGATGGGCAAGAAGGACGACGACAAGAAGGAGGAGGAGAAGAAGGAGGACAAGTAGAGCGGAGCCAACAGTGTCTGGACAAAGAGTTGCTGTCGTTGGACCCCGCGGAGCGGAATGATCAGAACGCGATCCGTAACACGCTGATCTTTGCTCGAAGAAGCTCCTGCGTCGATTGCAACCACTGGAGGCGCTGTCTTACGCCGCAAAATGTCGCGGTTGTAACCTAAAGCGCTCGTGGTGCATCCCTTTAGTCGATTCCAATGAGTCCAACACCAAACGTGAGAAACTCTTAACTCGTTGAACTGATTCATGATGGACTGTGCACCGAGGATTATAAGGGCAATTATGGACACCAAGACGGCCAATCAGCGCGCGCGGTAACTAAGAAAAGCGGACTCGCATCTCCAAGCTATCATGGTACAGTACAAGGCACGCTCCTTCAACGCCAGAGAATAAGGCGTTTTCCCGCCGCCTTATTCCGACCCACGATTGGCATCGCTATTCCTGGAAAATCCAGATACCTTCTAAACACGATATATTTTCAAATAGTTTAATGATTGAACCTATTTACCATTACATTTACCTACTATAACCAATATATAGTCCATTGTGTTAATAGTGAGGGGTATCTGAGCTACCGCGTCGCAGCTTTCATGGCGGGTTGCCTTGGCCCTTCAATCCACCTGATTACGCCATTGGCCATACAAACTGCAAGTGAAAATTCCGAGAAAAGACGCGCGCCTTTTGACGCGCGACAAGACCCGAGGCCGCCTCCGACTGGCCGCCGCATGCGCCTCGCCACTGCTGCTCTCGCTCACTCGTCTACGCGCTCTGGTCGGCGCGCAGGCTCGCTCTCGTCCCTGTGATCTGCGCGATCCGTCGGTCTTGGATCGCCTTTCGGCTCGCGATCGGTCACGGCGCCGACGTTGAAGTGAAGAGGTGGTAGCTGGCGGGTCGCTCCCAAAAAAGGCGTCGCCTTCATATCGCACTAGCCGCGCGACAAAGCGGGCAGCAGCAAGCAGTGGGAGCGCATCGGACAGCAGTGGGACCCGCAGTTTCCGATTGCCGCGCTCACCGGCACGTCACGTGATCCCGACTGACAGACAGACACCTCGAGACTAGACAAAACAGGAGAGAAGATGGTGCTGCAGGTGTTTACGCGGCGCGACCCGCAGCTGAGCGACGAG
The DNA here is from genome assembly GCA_023334395.1 of Phytopythium sindhum. NCBI lineage: Eukaryota > Oomycota > Peronosporomycetes > Pythiales > Pythiaceae > Phytopythium > Phytopythium sindhum. The sequence goes on along the minus strand of JAASGW010000793.1, from coordinate 1,554 downwards.
GCCAAGCGCTTCCTGCACTCGCTGCCGCCGTCGTTCGCCACGTCGCTGCGTAAGCGCCGGCGGCTGCTGCCCGTCTGGAGCTCGCACCGCTACTGCATGACCATCAAGTCGAGCTTCCTGGTCTACCACCGTGACGACGCGGCCGTGACCAACAACTATCAGGCGGTGGCGCCCAAGGACCTTGCGCGTTCGCTCAAGTTCGTCAATCTGCAGCAGTGCCGCGTCAAGCTCGTGGATGACGATCGCCACGCGGGCTTTGTGGTGGTACTCATGTCCACGGGCAACGGCGGCGGCCACGCCATCTACTTCGCCGCCGACTCGGAGAAGGACCGCGCGCGATTCGCGGCGGCCATCGCGGCAGTTCAGCACCGCGCGCCGCCCAGCATGCGCGACTTTACGACGCTGAAGTTGCTTGGACGCGGCCACTACGGCCGAGTGCTGCTCGCGCGTCTCCAATCGACAGAGCGCGAGCCTCATCAGACCGCAAGCGAGAACACTAAAGACTCGCAGCTGTACGCGATCAAGGAGATGAAGCTCGGACAGGTCAAGGCCAAGGTGGCGTACGCAGAGCGCTCGGTTATGGAGTGGGTGGGCCGCCACCCGTTCCTACTGCCGCTGGACTATGCGCTAGCTCGAGGACGCGCCGTGTTCCTCGTGTCGCCGTTCTTGCCCGGCGGTGACCTGTTCGTGCACTTGCAACACCACGGCGGCGCCCTAGATGAGCGTGCTGTGCGGTTCTACGGCGCAGAGCTCGTGCTCGCGCTCGAGCACTTGCACAACATGAGCATCGTGCACCGCGACATCAAGCCGGAGAACGTGCTGCTTGGTCTTGACGGGCATGTCAAGCTCGCAGACATGGGTCTCGCCAAGCGTCTCGCGTCACGAGCCGGACGCACGACGACCATGTGCGGCACGGACACATACTTGCCACCAGAGATGGTTGCGCGCGCCCCCGGTGGCCACGGACTGCCGGTGGACTTCTGGCAGCTCGGGTGCTTACTCTTTGAGCTGCGCTCCGGGTACCCGCCGTTCTACCTGCCCCAATCGAGCCAGAAAGCCACGCATCAGCGCATTTTGCAGTTGTCCGTGCGCTACCCGCGCAACATGTCGGCTGAGCTGCAAGATCTGGTCGCTCGGCTGCTTGAGAAGCGCCCCGAGCACCGATTGGGCACGACGGGCGGCATGGCTGAGGTGAAGGCGCACGCGTTCTTTCGCGGCGTCAACTGGGACGACGTGCTGCGCAAGCAGGTGACGCCACCCCTCATGCCGCGCGCTGTGACGCCTGAGAACCTCGTGTGCAACTTTGACCCGCAGTTCACGGAGCAGCCGCACCAATTGTATGTGCCCGACGAGCTCGGCGATGACCTCGCGCGCGACTTTGCCGGCTTTGACTACTGCCGCCCGCCGACGCCGAAGAAGCGCATGCGGCTGGACGAGAATGGGAGCGGATGTAGCGGCAGCGTGACGGCGAACGAGTCGTTCGTGCGTCTGAGCGCCGACTCGACGAGTCTGGATGACGGAGACGAGAAGCCTGAAGTTGAAGTCGACGCTGAT
>JAASGW010000792.1:0-12380 GCA_023334395.1 Phytopythium sindhum | reverse complement strand
GAATACTCATGATCTATCTTCAACTCTTCACCCACCAACTCAATTGCACATACAGATTTGAAGCACTGGGGTGACTGAAGTAATGAAAGGCGAGGAAAAGTCGCGAGTACAAATGTATGATCGGCTTTATCGGGCTGCAACAAAGATCATGATGCAAGTGTCGAGTCGTACGTTCATTTCCAAACTTACATCATGCCCCAGCAACCGTCTCTTCAGCGATGCCACTTGACCGTCTGGCGAAAACTAGCGCTCATTGAGCAAGCTCGCCAGACGGGGTGGACACAAGCCAAGCTGGCTCGATGGGCCACCTCCACCATGAAGTTGACCGTCCTGCTGTCGCGCCAAAGCGTCGGCCTAATTATCGCCAGCGAAGCCAAGCTTCGGGCGATCCCAGAGCGTCGCCGTGGCGCCGAAGGCGTTGTGGTGGACCAGGCCTTCAATTTCTTCGACAAATGCATCGTTGCGCAAGTCGACAGCATGGACGACTGCCTCGAGACCGTCTCTGACGCGTTGATCATCGTCGCGGCCGAGGATGTCGCTGACGAACTCGGCATCGCTGCTGGCGCACGCCCTACTTTTTCGAGTGGATGGCTACAAAAGTTCAAATTGCGGTGGGGCTACGCGCGCCGCCGAAAGCACGGCGAGGCGGGAAGTGTCGAAGCCCAGGCTGCACTGGATGGTCGGGCGCGGATGGTCAACTTAACCCGCCAGTACGAGAAGAAGGACGTCTACAACATGGATGAGACGTCCTTCTTCTACAGGTCGGAGTCGCTCTGGATGGTGTTGAGGAAGCCGACGGTCGCCGGCCGTAAGCAGAGCAAGGTCCGTATGACCTTGGCTCTTGCAGCCAATGCTGACGGCAATGACAAGCTTCCACCGTTTTTCATCGGCACCGCGGTGGTACCGCACGCGCTTAGGGGTTATGATGTCTCGGAGGAGCTCGGGGTCACCTACACAAGCATTCGGAAGGGGTGGATGACGTCCACTCGCTTCCTCGAGTGGCTGCTCGCCCTCAACGAAGAGATGAGGAAGCAGAACAGGCACATCCTACTGCTCGTCGACAATGCCAGCCCCCACACCCGCCCAACCACCCCCACGTCACACGTGCGCCTCGAATTTCTGCCCCCGAATACCACAAGCGTCCTCCAGTCCATGGACCAAGGCGAGATTTCATGTGTAAAGCGAGGATTCACCAGGGTCAAGACCAGACGTGCATACATAGCGTTTAAACACGGTCATAAGGTAAAGCAGGTGTCGGTTTTCGACGCGATGCGGTGGGCAAATGAAGCCTGGATGTCTGTCACTGCAGAAACTATACGCACTTGCTGGCGTCACGCTGGTATATTGTGGGACCCACGCAAGCTTTCAGGCCTGTTGAACCCATGTGACGATGTGCCATGTGACGAGGAGGTATAAATACAAACGTAATATCAGTAAGCGAGCTGTTCTTTAAACCTGAGTTTCGATGATTTACCTTGCACATCTGATGTGAACAGCTGGGCCACTAGAGGGAGGCTTTTCTGTATTTGGGGTTTGTATCGGAGATGATGGTGCGCCCGCGAAAATATCGGGCTCACGAATCCGACAAATAGCGCAAAAATAACGCCCGAAATCCGACAAATTCAGTAGATGGACAAGCATGTTGCCTCCTACTGCCCGCGTCTATTATACCTGCCGCCTGCCTGCTTGTCTGCCTGTCTACTCCCTGTCTGCCTGTCTGCCTCTGCGTCCTCGGCCTACAGTACGTCGATGTTGATGATCTTGATGTCCTCGACGGGCTTGTCGTGCTTGTCGGTGCGTGCGCTCTCGATCGTCGAGACCGTGTCCTTCCCGTGCTCGACGCGCCCAAAGACCGTGTGCTTGTTGTCGAGCCAGGGCGTGGGCACGGTCGTGATGAAGAACTGCGAGCCGTTCGTGCCCGGTCCGGCGTTCGCCATCGACACAGTGAACGGCCGGTCGTGTCGCAGGTTGCGGTGGAACTCGTCCTCGAACTCGCCTCCCCATATCGACTCGCCGCCCGTGCCGTCGCCCAGCGGGTCGCCCGTTTGCAGCATGAAGTTCTTGATCACGCGGTGGAAGATCAGGTTGTCATAGTACCCGTTGCGCGCGTGCGTGCAGAAGTTCTCCACCGTCTTGGGGCACTCCTTGCCGAACAGCTTGATCGTGATGTCGCCCTTGGTCGTGTGCAGCACGGCCGTCTCGCCTAGCACCTTGGCGGTGCTCGACTCGGTCGCCACCTGCGACTCCTCCAGCGTCGGCTTCTCATTGAACACGTCGCGCCCTCCGCCGCCGTGGCCGTCGTCGTCTTCCTCCGGTTCGCGAGACGAGAACAGGAAGAACCGGTTGCGCTTGAACGACGTGCAGAACAGCGTCGGATCGATGGCGTCCGCGTCGTCCACAGGTTTGTCTGACATCACCACAGGTGCACTGCCGCCGCCCGTTTTCTTCAGGTGCTTTTCAAACTGCGAGTTCACTTTGGGCTTGCCCTGGAACAGACTCAGGCGCAAGAACCGGTCGGCGTTCTCGACCTTGCCGAGCACTTTGACGAGCGCATTCGTCTCTACGTTGACCATCTTGATGCCCAACAGCGTCGGGTACAAGATGAAGTGGCCTGACTCGTCAAAGATGCAGTTGAAGACGACGTTGGACGCCTCAAGCTCGCGCTCAACAGCTGCGCGCCTCCCAAAGTCGATCGCATCTAGGTGCAGTGAGTCGTCCGCCTGCGCATCCTCGAACACCGTCAGGCTCTCGTCGTACTTGCGCCGCATCTTGCCCGTCAGGAAGCGGAACACGCGGATCTGACGATCGCGCGCGGCAACAACAAAGCTCTGGCCGTCGGCGGACACGTCGATCGACATGGCGCTCGTCTTGGACTTGGCGAGCTCGTATAGATCCGTCTCGCCCTTGAACTTGAACTTGAGCTTCACGCCGTCCGCGGCAGAAGCGGACGGGAACTTGTACGTCTCCGTGTTCCAGTACTCGATGTGGCCGCGCGCGTCGCTGCTGATGGCGCAGTTGAAGCGCGGGTTGTAGGCGAGGGCCGTCACTGGCGCAGTGTGCAGCTTGTCGATCACGTGCAGCGGCTCGCTGGCCGTCTGCTCGGCGCTGTATACGCGCAGCACGGGAGCCTTCTGGTCGGCCACGACCACCTTGGCGTCGATGGCGCCCTTACTGAAGATCCAGCAGCACTCAGTCGGTGTGTACGCGACCTGCAGCATGTTGACCATGTCGAAGCCAAGCACATCGTAGAACTTGACGTTCTGGTCGGACGAGGTGCTGCACAGCCGCAGGCCGTCGGCTGAGACCGCGAGCCCGAGCACCTCGCCCAGGTGCGCCTTGTAGTGCTTGACGAACTCGATACCGCGCGCCATCTTCTTCCAAAACTTGACGTGCCCGTCGCGACTCGCCGTGATCAGGAACTGCGTCATGGGCGCCACCAGCACGTGCGTCACCACGTCGCGGTGCATGTAGCTGCGCTCGTACATGGCCGCGCCCGGCAGGTTGCGCACGTACTCGGCCTCGAAGGCCAGCTTGGCGCGCGTCTTGCGCTTCTTGGGCGCCGGCATGGGCAGCGGCATCGGCCCGTCGCCCTCATCCGACGACGCGCGCGCGTCGCCCTCGTCGCTGCGCGGATGTTTGTCGCTCATGGCGACGTCAGGCGGCGGTGATCCTCCGAGCAAGGGGGGGGCACTAGGGCGTGCCTCTTGTTGGTGCCCTCTTGGATTGACTCCACCACGCTGCTATCCGTTAGTGACGATTCAAATATGAATCGAGATTTTAAGGGTGAATTGACAGTGAGATGCAATTCACTGACAATCTTTTTGATTGGGTTACTCGCAGGGTTACGCGTCTCTTCGTGTCCCAGTGTACCCTACCCCGCTATTGCTGAGTTGGTAGAGACGCTGATGTGTTCGATGTCGATGCCGTTGCTGCCGCTACCGGCGCGCTAGAACCCGACGAGCAGGCTGAGAGGGTGAGCGCGGAGTCTCCTAGTACCCGCAGCCGGTCGCCACACAGGAAGTGCCGGTAGATCTGCTGCCGCGCGCGCAGCCAGTCCTGTCGGCCGGTAGGGACCCCAGTCGGTGGTTGAGCGTTTGTCAACGAAGTTGGTGCCGACGGTGCCGTACCTGCTGCTGCTGTCACTGGTGCCGGTGTTGTGATGGCTGGTACGGCTCCCGACCCAGCCGACAGGTGCGAGACGTAGCGAAAGCAGATGCGGCCGGAGGCGGGGACGCTGTTGGTCTGGTACATGGAGTAGATGACGAGCACGGTCGAGCGCTCGCTGTCGATGCGGATCACGTCCATGGTCGACGCCATCGACAAGTCCACGAGTGCGCGCAGCAACATCTTCTCGTCCTCGCGCTCGAAGTCCACGTCGTAGTCCATGTCGACAGCCAGCGGGTTGATCGTGTTCAAGTACCCTAGCGTGTGGTAGACGCGCAATCGGTCGGGCCCCGCCAGTCGATCGAGCAGCTCACCGAAGTTTTCGAGATCGATAAGCATCTTGTGCACAGCCAGCAAGATGCGTAAGCGGCAGTTCTCGATGCTCTTCGGGTAGTGCTGCAGCACAAAGTGCGCCTGGCGACTCGAGATGAACTGACCCGCGATCGCCAAGTGGAACAGCGCGAGTTGATACTTGAGGTCCTTGCGTTTGTGGATCGGCATGTACACAGAGCATACCTCTGCGCCGACGTGTTGAATGAGCATCGCGAGTTTCTCGTCGCTCAGCTCGGTGGGCAACTTGACGTCTTCGTGCCGAACTGGCGACGCATAGTCGAACTCGAGCACTCCTGAGCGCGGTAGTCTGTCGAAGAACTCGTACGTCAGTCGAATCGGCTTCTGGTTGAAGCGAACGTTGCGCCAGAAATATCCACGCCCATATTGGCTCGGGTCAGTGCGCTTGGCGTGCAGCTCGTTGATGACTCGCGCGTCGGAAGCGTTGAGAATCGCGAACCAGACCGCGATCTTGCGCTGCTGAGGGTCGCTCAGGTCCAGACTCCAGTGGCCCGTCGGGTTGGCGGTCGAGAACTGGATCGTTGATATGCCGAACGCGTCCATGAGTCGGCGCTGGTCTGTTGGGAGCGGTAGGTGCGTTCGCAAGAACTCAAACGCGTTCTCTCCGTCGGCTAGGCAAGGCCAGACTCGACCAAGCACCTCTATCGGGTCGAGCTCGGCCCCCAAGTGCGCCAAGAAGACGCTGGCCTGTTGTGTCGTGAGGAAGAGATCGTGCAGTCCAAGGTCGAGCAGAGTGGCTACTTCGCGAGGTGAGATTCCACGCTGGATGACGCGGATCAGGTACAAGTAAGGCACGGCCGGTTCCTGACCGCCTGTCTCTGACTCGATGGAGACGGATGGGGCGATCGATACAAGCCGGTTGATGTCTGGCGGTGTGAACTTGGCGGTGGCGTACAGCACTCCGACGGTCGGAAGCGTCCACACCTTAGACCCTGACGCTTCTCGTAGACACTGGGCTTCGACGTCTGCAACGAGGGGCGTACGCTTTGCTGTGGGCTTCTTTTTCTTATCGTTGGTCACTGGTGGGGGTGGCTCAACGTAGACGATGTCCGAGAGAGAGCAGCGACTGTAGATGAGCGCGGCGTCCAAGAGCTCGCGCGCGACCGCGTACTGGTACGGCGACTCGCTCAGGTTGAGCTCGAAGGGCGATGACAAGGACGGGAACGCGGCGTCGAAGATGGTGCCGTCGTTACCCGTTGCTTCGTGGGCGCTGGCGTCGTGGACAGACATGTCAATCTCACACGCACAACCCATCGAGATCGCTTGCAAGAGCGCTCGGCAGCCCACGGGTCCGAGACTGTTGTCACGAAGCTGCAGCACGCGCAGCGACCGATTCTCTCTCAGAAACACACCGAGCGCGACGCATGTAGTGCCGCCAATGGCGTTGCGCGAAAGGTCGAGTGACGTCAGGGCCGCGTTGGTCTCAAGCGCGGCCGCGAACTGCTCTCCGCCTTCGTCTCCGCAGCGGTTCATGCCCAGCTTCAGCGTCTTCAGAGTCGTGTTAGACCGCAGCGCCGCTCCGATCGCGACGGCACCGCGTCGGCAGATGCTGTTCCACGTGACGTCCAACTCCGCCACGTTGCACCCTGGATAGGTAAGCATCTCGCCCAACAGCTCGCCCCCGCGCTCGCCGATGCGGTTGTCTGATAAGTTGACGACTCGTAAGGACGGGTGCGATTGAATAGCGCGGGTCAGTGGCGTGAGCGCATCGTCGTTGCCTCCGCTGTTCACGGTGTTGGTGCGGGACAAGTTCAGGTCGGTGAGCACTCGGCAGCAATCGAGGAAGCGTGCGATCTGCTCATATCCAGCGCGTCCGATCGAGTTCTGGCTCAGGTTGAGTATCGTGAGCGCGCAGCCCTTTGCTGCCGACTCGCTGAGCTTCGACAGCCCTACACGCGTGATGATCTCCGATAGCTTGTGACACCGCGTTGATGTCACTTCTCCCTCCTCTTCGTGGGTCGTCAAGAGCTGATGGTGATGTTGGACTGGTGGTGTTGCGGCTCGCTCAAGACTGGCGAGAAGCGGGATGACCGCAGCGTCTGTCAGTCGGTTCGCGCTCAGGTCCAGCACGTGAACATTGTGGAAACTCTCGAGCGATTTCGCCAACGCGCGCGTCTTGTCATCACCGAGCCCAAACTGCTGCAAGTGCAAGGCAAGCTGGCGCTTGCGCCTCACAACGCGACCGTTTGAGGTCGTCACAACTCCGTCGAGGTCGTGTGTGTGACTGCGGTCTCTTACAGCTCGTACCAGTGTGGCGGCGACGCTCGGGAACGACGAAGTAGTGAACGAAGGCAGCGGCCGCTTGCTCTGGACGTCGTTGATGCGCGAGAAGATGGGCTCTGGCAGGATCTGGTGCCGAGTGCACTCGTGAAAGAATAGCGACCGAGGCGAGAGCTCGCCCAACGGTTGATCTTCCTCCTCTTCGTCGTCGATATCTTCGCTATCGTCACTGTCGAGAGATTCGATATTGTAGTGGTAGCGACGACCAGAGTGACGCGGAGGCAGCCGGTGCTGCTGCGAGCGCTGGAGCTTCTTCCACTTGTCGAACAGATTGCTCTTGTCAGCGTAGTACGCGATCTGCCCCTGTCGCGTCGAGTGCCGCTGGATCTGCTTGATGATTCTGTTCGTAGCGATGTGCGAGGTCAGCCAACATGTGCAACTGATGAGAGGCTGGTGTTGGTCTTACCTTCTTGTCTGTGGGAGCCGTGGGACCAACTGCGGAGTCGCCACCACGTCCGGAAGATACATTATTGCCCCAGCTCCGCCAGGTGCTCTCTCCACTTCTGGTGGAGAAGTGTGGACATCCTCACTGGTCGCATGCTGAGCCTCGAGCTCGCTCTTCTGGGTCAGCAGCAGCGATTCATCATATTGTTTATCACACAAGAGCACTTCAGCAGCCTCGAGTTTCCGGTCAAACTCCGCGCGCTTGTCGTCACCGCTGTCGACCTGACTCGCGAGCTGCTTTGTCGCTGGTGACCGCGGCTGTATCTCCCACTCGACTGTCATTTCCGTGGCGGCGAGCAAGCGCTCGATTTGGCTGGGTGATGGCGATGGCTCCGGCGCTGTTGCCGCCCTTCCTGTGCGGCTTGAGATCGTCGCAGCTCTAACTGGAGCTGACGGATCGGACGTGTACAGGGATTCGAGTCGCAGACTTGGGAACATGAACTTCTCGATGTCGCCCTGGATGGTCGCCTTCCATGTTGTGCCATCACCCGTCTCGAATGTGCCGACACGGTGCCGACGCTGCTGGGTAGAGGGAGTAGCATCCGCGCCGTTGTCGCCACTCTCATGTGCTCTCAACGATGCTTTCTTGTCGTTAGAGCTGCTATTACTACGCCGACGACCGAGAACGGAGGGGTCCTCTCGACCAGATCGCTTGTCCTTCCGGGTACCCTGACTGCGATCAACGTGTTTGGAGGGCGCCTCGGTCTGCGGGCTGCCTTCTGCACTCTTGTTGTCGAGCTTCCGCTTGGCGAGAGCCATAAGCTTGATCCGTGTGACGGTGGAGATGACTTCACGAGGCTTGTGCGACTCTGGCTTGGCGGAATTGGACGCATTAGCGCTGTCGTTGCCGGTGTGGATCGCCTCGGCTGAAAGCTCAAGCGTCTCGAGCAGTTGGCGGCTGCGAAACCGATTCGACAGTCTCCGCGGCGCCTGGTACTGCGGGTGCCGATTGTTAGGCAGTTGCTGCTGCTTCTTCGTCTCGACCGGGAACATTTCCGATGGTGCTTTGGTGCATAACACGCTTGTCGGTCGACGAAAGCCTCATATCGGAGGATTGGAATAGACGCGATCAAGTAGCATTCGGGCCAAAAATACCATTCTAAAGCTCTCTGTGAGCGCTCGAGTCGCCTCCCTTCCATCTCCATCACTGGGCAGCACGCATCATTATGCATCGTGAGAGCGAGGAAACTTCCGTGGCGCTTTCCTCGCGATGACCGAGCCTGACGTGATAACTGAGCCTGATCTCGGCTGGTACACGGCCAAATCATTGTTCATTCTTGCATCTTCTCTTCCGGTGAGCAAGACTGGCGAGGCTGACTAAACCCTGAGCAGGAAGACCGCAAGCCCCAAGTCGGTCATGCGCAAGCGAGTGGTCGCGACGGCGGTATGCCTAGTTGCAGCAATCGTGGGTGTCCTCCTTGCGGTGATCTTGTCGGTGAAGAAGTCGCATGTAACAACTGGGGACTCAGCACGTGACCCATCCAGCTCAAACAAGAACTCCGAAGGCCGACATTCGCGGTCGCACAAGGGGCGTGATGACTTCGGGTCCAGCACATCAGAGTCCGGTAATGGCAGTAGCAACAGCAGCAGTGGGAGCGGGCTAGAGAAGGACGACCTGGAAGACTTGCCGGACCCGCTGAAGGAGACATACGCGACGACGGCGTTGGCCATCGGGGACTGGGGCCGAACGATCGCCAAGGAAGGCGGCTCCTGCTGCTCACGGCGCAAAACATACACTGTGCTGGACTATAACGCGATGGAGTACACGGCGACGCTGCTGGGCTTGGCGGCCCAGGAACTGGAGCCGCGGCCGTCGGTCGTGATAAGCCACGGCGACAACTTCTACTGGACGGGCCTGCAGAGCGTGAACGACCAAGCGTACCGGTTCCAGCAGACGTTCGAGGATAAGTACTCCGACGCGGCGCTCGCTGGCATCCCGTGGATCACGGTGCTGGGTAACCACGACTACGGTGGCGCGAGCTACATCTGCTCGAGCGGAGACGAGCCCGCGCCGTGCTCGTCTGCAAACGAGCTGCTGGAGCACTTGAACCAGAAGTTTGCTCTCCAGTCGCAGTATGTGAGCCCCAACGCGGACCGGTGGCATATGTCCGATCACTTCTACGTGTACTCGCTGCAGGACGCAAGCGGCGTGACGGTGGACGTGTTTAACTTAGACACGAACGACGCCGACAGTCACGGCGCGCGGCAGATTTGCTGTCAATGCTACGGGTACTCGGGAGGTGACGACGACCAGTGTGAAGACGTGGTGCGCGGCCAGCAGCAGTGCGCCGGCGGGGACACGGAGCTGTACGACGTGTGTATGAAGCAGCTGAAGGAGTGGGGCGCCGACTCGAGGCGGCGGCTGGTGGAGGCGGCTAAGGCCTCGAACGCGACGTGGAAGATCGTCAACACGCACTACTCGCCGTACAACCACTACGCGCCGGATAAGGCGGAGGAGTGGCGACAGCTGCTGGACGGGCTGGGCGTGCAGCTCTTCATGTATGGCCACACGCACGGAGAGAAGCACGACTACGCGACATTTGGCACGCACTTTGTGGAGAACGGCGCCGGTGGCGGCATCCAGAACGAGTCGCCGAGCGGCATCCCGCCGGCTGTCATGGACTATGTGGAGAACGTGTGGGCGGCCGGAGGGTATCCGTATGGCGTCTTCTCGCTGCGCGCGTCGCCCGAGTGGCTGCAGATCAAGTTCCTCACGTTTGACAATCGGTGGGTCATGAACAAGGACCTGGGCGCGTCGGTTGTCGGTGGTGTCAAGGAGGACCACTGCTGGTTCATCCCGCAGCGCGGAGGGCGCGGCGCGAGCTGCGCCGAGGCCGAGAAGCGCGCGGCCGCGGGGTGAGCTGGAGTGGTGAGTGAGTGAGAGTAAGTGACGCGGATTGTAGGTCGGTTGGGGTAGTTGGACGTGCATGGACAGCTTTTTGAGCCTTTGCCTAACGGTCATATTGGTTACAAGCAATACCGACAGAGCGACTCTGAGTGCGTGTATGGCCAGGCTCTGGGCAGCACGAAGTGGGTCGCTCGTGTTTCGATGGAGGAGAATGCTCGATAGTGAGCTATATGAAGCTGTCCAAGAGCTGCTGTACAACGAGATGAGCACCCCAACCTCTTTGGCTTCTTCGTGAAAGATATCCGATTAGCGCCATCAGTTTAGCAGTCCGTCAGCTGTTTTGGGATACTATGCCAAGCGTTGGGATTTAGCCTCGTCCGGTTCGTCCGCGTCGAGATTGCGGGACTTTTTCGGATTCGGTGAGATTGGTTGGACTGGCTGGACAATATGGCGCCGAGTAATTAGGCGTACCATCAATCTGTCAGATCTCTTCAACGGTGACATCAGATGGTATTGTCACTTCCGGGGTGAAAGATGTCTCAAAGTTACCGTCGAGCCATTCTCGGATTGAATGGGTGGTCGACGGGGACGGCCAAAGGTGTCACATGAAGTACGTAGTTGTCCCGATTGGACTGTACTAATCCCCGCAAGACAAGACCACCGTGGAGATCTCGCCCGGGTCGGGTGCACTGATCTCTGTCCACTACCGAGAGCAACCCTGGGGAATGGGAAGACCATATACCAGGATATGGGTATGCATTTGCAAATCGTCGGGCAGGTTTGAGGCGTATTTGCTTCCCTACTTGGTGTGCGGCCGAGTAATTGGGCGTACCATCAGTCTGTCAGATCTCTTCAACGTTGACTCCAACAACAAACTGTTGAGAGAACACGTTTGCCTAACGTGTGGATGCACGTATTTTCCGATTTCGTGTCGAATGTTATCAGGTTGAAGTTGGAGAATATTCGAATATGGCTGTTAAATTCGATTGTACGCTCGGCTCCTTTCTATTACAGTATAAGCGCGCATAAGAGCGCCATCGGGGTGGACACATTCAAGAGGGTTTCACTTAACAGGGTCTGCCGTTTTAAATACCGTATTGTATTATAATAGTATACCATCAAAAACAACAAGGGTATTATATTCGGCATGGTTTTATCTTTGTTTTTGTAAATCTCGAGAACAAACGACGGCATTGGTGGAGCGGTGTAGCGAGCTGTCGACAAAACTGTACGGTCGGGGTCCAAGCCCCGCAGCGATCATACAGAAAGCCCCATATAATGGGAGAGCTGGAACCGCCTTGTAAGTCTTTTTACCATAAATAGCAAAGCAAATATGGCTCGTGCAAAATGCTGTATTTTGCAAGTTCAGTCAACCACCAGCTCATCGAAGCAGTCAACAAGCTGTTCGTCATCAAAGTCAGACATCCCATACAGCAGCTCCTCCTCTTCTTGACTCATCCACTTGGTTTGGAAGAGCGAACCGTATACGTCGTGTTTCACGATGTGCCAACCACGGTAGTCGTCGCTAAAACCAGCGGCGGCAACCGATTTGGCCACCACATCATCCGTCACGCTGCATCACGTACTGCTCATCCAGGTGACCACTTCCACGACGTCGGGGGCTTTGGGGTTGCCGGCGTTCGTGTAGAGCACACGATCCGACCGCTTCCACTCGTCGATGGCGCTCGACAGACTGTCCTTGAACGATTTGAAGATTCCGATGCCACCAGCCTGCAGGAAGAGCGTCAGGCCACCAGGAATGATCAGCATGTCCACGCGCTTGGCGGTGCACTTAGCCTTGACTGCCTTGGAGATGTGAGCGCGCATGGAGTCCCAAATGAGGGCTCTACCGTCGCTAGAGTCGAACACCGCCGGGTACATGAGGTCGATCCACTGCTCAAGGAGCTGACTGTTCGTCCACGCGCGTTCTTGGTAGGCGACGTAGACAGACCCGTGCTTCTGGATCTGGGAGCCCTTCCCCTTCTCACCTTTCCAAATGAGCAGGGGCGGCAACTTCTTCCCAGCAGCCATGACGATGAGCGCGACAGTGACGCGCATCGATGCGAATCCAGTCAAGCGCAGCACGACGCGGCGAGCGCCAGTAACGTCTACGGTATCGCGGTGCGGGTCTTCAAAGTACACCACGGTCTCGTCCATCAAGAGCGTGCAGGCCGGATTCATCGTCGGTTTCTTCTGCGTGAGGTAGGCCATGAACCGGACGGCGCGCTCTATCAGCTCGGAATCGGTGAAGACGGTCAAATTCGTCGTGCGACGCAGCGAAAGGCCGTACCGG
>JAASGW010000791.1:0-12422 GCA_023334395.1 Phytopythium sindhum | reverse complement strand
TGCGGTCGATCCACTGACACTGCTAAAGACACGACATGTGTGTACGGGCAGGTCTTCGAGCACGCGCTACCGTTGTACGCGGCGCGAGTGAAGGCCGTCGTCATCACGCGTTACTGCGACGCTGAGGTGGCGACGCACTAGTCGCTGAACATTCAGGTGTCACAGGACACAGAAAACAATACCTTAGAGGTGAAACCCAGAGTGGATAACTCCCGACAGCTCCGGTCGGCGCATGCTGGATAGAATAATAGCAATGCATGTGAAACTGGGCGAGCACCTTCCAATCAAAGTGGAAGCGAACGATGCCGCTATTTTAATCTTGTCTATTCCTGCATGGAGATGCATGAAGGGATCGAAGCGCCTTCTCAAGTCTCGCGACGGGTAGTTATCTCGGAAGCGGCCACAGAAAAAGAGCCACCTGCTCTGAGAAACCATCACAAACGAACGCTCTACTTGGTTGCAAGCATGGCTACTAGCTCGCCGGCCTCTGCTTCTCATGACGCTGGTAACAAGCGCGCAGAGGTCAGCTTCTTCGAGAGCATGAACCCGCTCGAGCTGCTGCGCGCGTCCAAGACGCTCACGCCGCGCGAGTTCCTGCGCGACTTCTATACGCAGCGCGGGCTGCTCGACAAGCTCAAAGATGTCGACGCGCTCGTCGCGACCTACGGCCACCAGATGCACACCTTATACGTGGAGCTCGACAAGAAGTACGTCTTTGGTCACCTTTAGAGAGATGATAAGAGCGCTCTAACCGTTCTTCCACTTGATCTGCAGGTACGGCACGGACTTCGCTGCGCATCCACCGCCCGTGACAGAAGAAGTCCGAGCTAGTGAGCCGGTCGCTGCGGTCGTGACGACGCCCAAGGCCTCAGTAAAGCCGCCCGTCAACAAGAGTACGCAACGTTTCTCACCATTGTCATTGTCGACGCTTTCAGGGCGACATCTAACCCTTTGCGACGATGCAATTCCGAAACAAAGTCGTGTTGCTTGGCAACTCGGGCGTGGGCAAGACGAATCTACTGAGTCGGCTGCACAAGGGCGAGTTCAGCTCCGAGTTTGCGTCCACGATTGGCGTCGAGTTCCTCACGCACACCATGAAAGTCGGGGGAGTCGACGTCAAGGCGCAGATCTGGGACACGGCTGGCCAGGAGCGCTTCCACGCTATGATGACGACGTACTACCGCAAGGCTGTCGGCGCGCTCCTCATCTTCGACGTGGGGGACCGCGCCAGCCTCTTGGGCGTCGAGAAGTGGCTCGATCAACTGCTCAACGTCGCTGAACCGGGGCTGCACGCCGTGCTTGTGGGCAACAAGTGTGACCTCGAGGGCAACAAGCGCAAGGTGTTGGCCGAGGAAGCTCGCCAGTTCGCGGGCGCGCGGCACATGTCATACATTGAGACCTCGGCCAAGACGGGGCTTAACGTGGAGGAGGCCTTCCAGGGGCTGATCGAAGCTGTCTACAGGGCGCAGACGCCGTCGCCGGCGCCGTCGCTCGTGACGGTGGAGCTGTCATCGACGGCCGCGGCCAAGGAGAGCAGCAGCTCGTCCTTCTTTGATTGCAACTTCGTCTAGCTCGGATTCATCACCGCATCTGCCGCGTGTTTTACATATAACACGAGAGAGTTGAGCAGATATGGCAAACACACTTCCGATTTGCAAGGATCAAAGTGGACTATTCTAGTGTAGTTGCTTCCTATTTCACCGTGGAGAGACTGGCTGCACACTGATTGGCGAAGGCCATGAGCTCTGCGAGCTGCTCGAACGTCTCTGGGCTGCCGACGCGATCGTGCAGCTTGCTGGAGCAGATCATCTCCACGTGCTGGCCAAAGAAAAACAATCGAAACATCCGCGTCAGTGCTATGACATTCAATTGGCGATAACCGCAAATCTTACATCCAAGAGCACGCGCTTCATCTCTGAGTAGCGCTGCTCCAGCGCTGTTGACAGTCCGCACAAGTGTTAGCTCTCCTTCGCGCCATGAAGGATACACCGCAGTAGTTGCAGCAGCGCACCTCGCACTTGACGCAGCTCGACCCGCAGTGACTGCGCCAGCTCGATTCGCTTTTGAGCTGATGGTGCCATAGCAGAGCGTGGTGACAACGGTCTGCTGTGTCCACCGACTGGTTCCGATCGTGCTGCTAGCGAGCCGTCGTCGCGACCCGGTACCGCGCTCTGAAGTGATGGTGGGGCTTGTGCATCACTCGTAGTCATAAGGTAGTGAAAACTGGCAGCAGAGCTGTGGCGAGGCCGTGTGTGCGCGTTCACTGTCGTCTCGGACGACGTTGCGGGCCGTCGAGCCGTGTACTCGCGCATCCTGCCTTCTCTCTCGAACTGTACCTCCGTTCTCCTCAGAGCCGACTGCAGCGCGCGCATCTCGAGCGTGTCCATAAGCTGCGGCACATAGCGCTCACCGTCGACACCCTCTTCCTCTTGCAGCTCCCGCTCCTGCCGCTCAATCTCCTCGGTGATCCAGACGTCTTCCTCATCGAACTCTTCGTCCTCCCCGTGCTGCTCTACGCCCGAATCACTCGCGTTCAGGCTCTCAGCAGCCTCTGAGACGTCTACCCCCTCCGTGAGCGCTTCATGTTGATCAGTAGCATCTTCCATCATGACTGAGTGCGTCTCCAACAACTAATACGTCGATGATCCCCGTATTCGATCCCTCGAGTTGTTCTGGTTCATCCAGGAATAACATGTTCTGCCATTCGATCGATCAGTTTAGCTTCTATTTGCACGTCCGGTGGATCGGGATGGGTGCTACTGTGTTTTGACGAATTTGACCCTCCTGATGGAGCCACTACTTCGAAGTACGATAATGAATCATTATGGTAATATCACATTCTGTAGTGAATCATTACCAAACCTCGTTACTTCAATGTAGAGCCGAACCCTGAACCTGCTTAACCTCGTCCTCACTCTTCGTGTTTTCACGATGGAAATCCCTCTTCGACGAGCAAGCGGTCCCCTGACGAGTAGGTGCTAGTGTCACCGACCAAGACGGCCTGAAGGCCGGAGCGGTCTGGCGTAGCACGACATTGCAGTGGTTCGCCATCTCCGCGGTCGTCGATCTGACAATCAGAGGACGGTGCACGCGAGAGCCAAGCGTGCGATCAACACCGCCACCACGAAGGTGGAGTACACCAACGCGCGGAGCTGCTCCAAGCAGGGTCTCGGATTTGGGTCGCTCGGCATCACGCTGCGTACTATGACCTGATTAATCTGGCTGCCATCGTCCGCTTTGTGAACTGTCTCGGGCTACAGCGAGACGTCCAACAAGTTAGACTACGGTGTAGCTTGTTGTTGAATGTAGATGTTGAAGACGATCAAAAAAGGGTTCATGTCACTATTTCACAATAAAGAATACCCTCATAGGGCAACGAATGAACAGCCAAAGTTTCCAAAAGAGGGTGAGACAGCTTGTCATCCAGCACCCGAACCGAACCGGTCGGTCACACAACATAGACATGCAGGTGCGGCACCTGGCGGCGATGGCGGCGGCGGCGGCGGCGCGCCGAGCGGCCCCCCGCGCGCTGGCGGTGTCTGCGGGGCCCACGCTAGCGCGGAAGTCGATTGCGGCGCAGTTCTCCGCGCGGTCGGCCGTTTTTCCGGGGGTCCTGGGCGCGTTCCCGCTCGACCGGCGCCAGTTTTCCACCAGCGACGCCGGCGCAGCGCCTGCCGTCCCTGTCGAGCTTTCGGACGGCGTCGGGCAGCTTACAGGTGCGCAATTTCGGCTGTGCAGGTAATGATAGCGCTGATATGATGGTTTTCGAGGTGCTTACTGTGGTCTGGCGCTCGTTTCCATCGAGTAGATGCCGCAGCGGCGGTTGTTGGGACAGCGACCAGCGCGGACACGTGGGCGCTGGTGCAAGGTGTGCAGTCGGTGCTGGAAGCGGTGCACACGACCACGGGTCTACCATGGTGGGCGACACTGATGGTGCGTATAGATAGAAGTGAATGTGGTCATTCTAGAGCGATTATGGCTTACGAGGATGCTCTAATGCTGTGTGATGTGCGTAGCTCTCGGGCGTCGGGCTGCGCGCGACGCTGTTCCCGTTCTATGTGTACCAGATCCGAGCGACCCAGAGGTGAGTTGTCCCTTGCTGATCTTTTGTCCGATAGTACAGCAACCATCAATGTTGATGAACGTGCCGTGTACAGACTGATGCAGGCGCGACCGGACTTCTCCAAACTGTACTCGGCGTTCAAGTACGCGCGAACCTTCTTGGTACGAGTTCTTGCCCTTGCATTCGATCGGCTTGAGGCTTGACACTCACGTGGAGCGCTGCCATTGCTACTTACCTGCGACCGCAGCCTCCGAACGACCGCATGGGACACCTGGACGCCATTTTGCTAGGACGCAAGGGCGTGAAGGTGCGTTTGGGTGACGACACGGAGATTGAAGGCGTGTTGGTTGAGCCGACATCTAACCGAGTATTCATCCAACGTGCCTGCTACCCTCAGGCTGTGATGAAGAAGTACAACACGCGGCCCGTGCAGACCGTGCTGGGAACCATCGCGTATATCCCCATGTTCATGGTCGTCGCCTACAGTGCGCGCGACATGATCCGGTCGGGCAACTTTGAAGGCCTGGACATGGGCGGGTTCCTGTACTGGCAGAACCTCAGGGAGGCCGACGGCACGTACGTGCTGCCCGCGCTCGCCGTGGGCTCGACGTACCTGAACCTGGAGCTGTCGGTGCGCAACAAAAGCGCGATCTGGACCACGATCCTGCAGGGCGGCCAGTACCTGACGCTGCTGGCGCTACCGGTTGTGTCGTCGATCCCTCAGGGCATTTTCTTCTACTGGCTCGGCTCGTCCTGGGCGTCCATGGCGCAGACCGTGGCCATGAACAACAACGCCTTCCGCAAGCGCATCGGGCTCAAGCCGCGCATTGCCGCGCCTCCATCGCCGGCCGCAGGTGTCAAAGCAAGCGCTGTTACGGACGTGGAGAGCAGCAAGTCGCAACAGGTGAGCAAACAGTGAGTCGGGAACATCAAACGACGCGTCGGGATTACGTACGGCCCACTGCTGCCTGCTAATAGCATCCGTCGTGAAGGATTGGAATCGCAAGCCATCATAATCATGCTAGACACGATGATTCGTACACCAACACGTGTCATTATTTGGGGAAAGTATCCATTGCCCATTTCCACACTAACTGACGTGGTTCGCCTCGGTGTAATCATAGAGGATTATTATGCTCGTGTCTCCCCCAGTCTTTTATTTTTGAATGCTTGACTCGTCAACTTTATTGAGAGTGAATACATAAGTAGACCAAGCTCTGGATATTTACATCCAGAGTTTCAACTGGGATTCAAGGGCCTCCTAATCCTACTATAAATAATATATTTCAATTGATAATATAAATACTTTATGAGTACTATATTAATCAATAAAACAATAATTATTTTACTACATATATTATTAAAAGTGTTAATGCTGCTCCAATCGGCTTAGAACGATATTCGTGCAAAATTCAGGTAACACTCAATTGTACTGTAGTTACAAGACGGTGCTTTGTAAGAACGGCGTATTTCTACTGTCGAAGGCAAGGGAAACGAAAAATTACAGATGAAGCGTCGCTTTGTTGGAGAGCAAGACCGCGGCGGGAGCCAAGCGACCGCGACAGCGTGCAGCATCAATGCGAACGCCGAAGCTCCAACATTGGTTTTCTCACTCACGGGCCTAACAAACGAGCTTAGGACTCGTAAGACCAGGATATAAATATCCAGAGCTTCTCCGAGCGGAGCACGGCATTAGTTTAATTTCGTATAGTATTCTCCCTGCGCGCTTGTATTTCTGTCGACGCCTCCATCCGACAGCATGTCGCATGTTTATGGCCGTAACGTGTTTCAAATGTCGCTGGAAGGTTGCTCAAACGGGTTTCGAACCATCACTCCTATAGTGAGAAGTTCCTCTAATGATGGGCCGGAGCCTCTCGGACCCGACCTGCCGCCATCAGCAGTCGCAATTCTGACAAGCTCCGCCCAAGCCTCTCTCTTCTCCGTCTATCTCTATCTCCACGGCTCCGTATCCATGCCGCCACACTCGACGGCCGAGGCGGCGCCTTCTCCGCCCAGAAGCGAAACGAGCAAAGGCGTCGACCAGAAGGCAGAGCGCGCGCGCGCGACACACCTCGTGGTCATGCAGCACGGGCTGCTAGGCAGCGAGGCCGACCTGGAGCACTTTGAGCGGTTGTTCGCGCTGCACCTGCAGGCGGAGGGCGTGTACGTGCACCGCGGGCAGTGCAACGCCGAGAAGTTCTTCCAGACGTGCGACGGCGTCGACCAGGGCGGCGAGCGGCTGGCGAACGAGGTGCAGGCGCTGGCTAAGCAGATGCCCAACCTGCGCAAGTTCTCCATGATCGGGCACTCGCTCGGCGGGCTGTACAACCGCTACTGCATCGGCGTGCTGTACGCGCGCGGCTTCTTCAAGGACATTGAGCCAGTGGTGAGTGACGGCTTGGCTGTTGTTGTATAGGTGTTTGATGCCGACGCTCATGGTGGCAACGTGGTCTTTGTAGAACTTTGTGACGCTCGCGACGCCGCATCTTGGGATCCGCCGCCCGCGTCGCGGCTCGTTCAACTTCATCTGGAACGTCGTGTCTCCCAAGGTCTTGAGCAGGTA
Source organism: Phytopythium sindhum (assembly GCA_023334395.1). Classification (NCBI taxonomy): domain Eukaryota; phylum Oomycota; class Peronosporomycetes; order Pythiales; family Pythiaceae; genus Phytopythium; species Phytopythium sindhum. The sequence continues at coordinate 5,796 of JAASGW010000791.1, read as the reverse complement.
TGGATGGACTCTTGAGTCCTCTCTTTCAAGCATCCCAAGAAGCACGCTGACATGTTGCCATTCGTTACAATCAGGACCGGACAGCAGCTGCATCTAATCGACGAGCCAACAGATCTGTCGCTGTCGTTGAGCAAGCGAGCGGATATCTACCCCGACAAGAAGGGTTTCCCAGCCTGGGCAGGCATGAAGGGGAAGCTGCTGGTGTCGAAGGGAAGAGAACACGAGCAGCTGTTCGAGCAGCACTACTGCGTGCTGAAAGACGGCCAGCTGCGAGTCTACGACTGCGAGGAGTACGCCGAGTCTGGCTCTGTTGACGGTATCACAAGCAAGTTTGTGTTGGACCTCGCCCACGCGCACGTGACGCTAAGCCTTCCAACCGAAGAGCAGCAGCCGTCTGGACGCCGCCAATCTCGAGGTGGCAGTATCTCCAGCGTCTTTAATTTTGGGCGGGCGACAGAGTCAAGTAGCGGGACGGATGCGAGTGAGCCCCGCAATTTCGACGTGCACATCGAATGCCTTGATGGGAATGCTGGCGCGCTTACACTGCGCATTCCTGAAGACTCATTGCTTCGTGACTGGAAGTGGCTCGTTGCTCTGAGCAACACATGCCTCGGCATGGACTGTAAGACAAGCGGCTCCACGACTCCGGATGGTGCGCAAAAGACGCCGCTGCCGCTTTTGACCTGCATGGTCCGAGGACAGTTCATGCAGGCGCTGCAGATGTTCAAGGTGCGCTCGCTGTACGCCAACATCTTTTTCGACCTTCAAGTGCCGTACTCTGGCGCCGCCATCCGCGCCTACAATCCGTATCGACTGGACTTGGAGCCCATCGTGACGTCGCCAGCGTATCGCCACATCTCGCTTACGTCGGTGCACAACGCGACACCACTGCGAAACACAACCCCGAAGGACCTGAAAGAGCTCACCCTCAACTACGCGCTGTCAACGAAGCAGTCATCACCAGGTTCGTCACCTCCGAGCTCGAGCTGGTCGGCTAGCTACGTGAACGAAGACCACCGCCACTCGATGGGCTCGCAGGGCAAGTCGACTTCGGCCCCGTCCTCCTTGACGACTCCGCCTACCAGCGCCGGCAGCATCTGGCCATCGCGTCGACGGAACGCATCGGATGCGTCGCATCGCAGGTCCCCGTCCAGTGCTTCCACTGTTGGATCTGGGACTGTCCGACCGGAGCCGTTCATCGCCGGCGACGTGATCGTCGACCAGGTGTGGCACGCGTACACGTCGGACCCGGAGCAGGACGTGCTGCGCGGCATGCTGCTGTCCATCCAGAGCATCGGCTGGCGGCGCATAGAGACCCTTTTCAGCAGCGCGTTGGCCCACGAGAAGATCATCGCCAAGCGCGCCAAGCCGTCCAAGCCGCTCGACTCGGGCCTCGACGTCGTGCACCACGTGATGGACACGTTCCTGCTCTGACGCGTCGTGAAATCCGGTACGTTGACTTATATGATAAAAGAGACACGGTCCGGCATATTGAAATGTACACTTAGCTATAGCCGGGTAACGTGTCCTGAAGTCACACCGTGTCCACGTTGAAGTTGTCCTCCATTCGATTAACGCCCACCGAAGCTGTTGACTTAGGTACGATCTTGGTCGTCTACAGCCAGTTCACGGTGTCACACGTTTCAGCGTGCCAGAACAAGGTGGAAGCTAAAAAATATCGAACCACAGCGCTCGACCGATAATAAAACCTCGGCATCTGATTCTCCGCATTTTCCTGCCGCGATCACTAGGCAGGCCAAAAGATCCGTGCTCAATTCCCGTCTTATTTGCCAGGTGGCGCTCGACACCAGCAGACTATACCAGGTCTGGGCCTCCGCAACTAAGAAGGAACCAAGAAGGAAACCAGCCGCTTCGTCGGAGCGGGCGCTCTCTTCCGCGCGCGTTAACGCAGTCAGTGTCTGTATCAAGTGGTACGTGAACACCTGGGCGCCTATCACTCTGTATGGACCTCTCACGCGGCGCTTTACTACCAGATCCTCCTATTACGACGATGGCGCAGCGCGCGGGGTCTTCCTCGGCGGTCTCGGGGCTGTGCACCATGCTCGTCTGCTGCTTCCAGCCGCCGCACGAGCCGGCGATGGCGGACGACAGCGCGTACGTGGCGGAGCAGCAGCCGCTGGCCTCGTCCATGACGCGCGGGCTGAGTTACCTGCGCCGCAAGAGCGTCGAGCATCACGACGATGAGAATGGCGCAGTGCTGTCCGGGTACCAGTCGCCGCCGCGGTGGGTCAAGGACACGTTGGTGGAGGCCTGCGCGCGGTGCAACGCGCAGTTCGACCTGCTGACGCGCAAGCACCACTGCCGTGGATGCGGGCTGGTCTTCTGCGCCGCGTGCTCGGCGCACACAGACCGCGTGGTCAAGTTCGGGCTGCTGGAGCCCGTGCGGCTGTGCAACGCGTGCGCGGGCGACGCGCAGACGGAGAACGCCTTCTACGAGACGCACCTGCCGCTGCTCGAGGCCGGCGAGCTCTTCAGCAAGTATGGGCTGCTGCGCAAACGCAGCGTGCTGTTCAAGTTTGTGCGCGCCAAGAACCTCTTCCAGTACCAGAAGGTGGACGTGGACACGCGCCAATGCCACGGAGAGGTCAAAGCCATCCCGCTGGATGCCGTCACGGACGTGCGCGCCGTGGCGCCCGACAAGGACAACGCCGACCTGGGCATCGTGGTGGTCGTGAGCGATCAGGAGCACCGCTTCGACGCCAGCTCGGCGCTCAAGCGGCAGCAGTGGCTGGACGCCATCCGCAGCGCGCGCGCCGTGCGCGAGTCCATGCTGGCGGCTGAAAGGGAGAAGCGCGCCAAGCAGGTCGAGCGCGAGAACGAGGAGATCCGCAAGATGTCGGAGAACTTGCAGCGCATGGAGGAGCGCAAGGCCTCGTTTCACGAGGACCGCATGCGCCGCCGCGCCGAGAAGCGCGAGTCGCTGCGCGCCAAGTACAACCTGACCTCGACGGCTGCCGTCTAGTCCACCAAGTCCACTCCACGTCGTGTCCTCCCTCCACGCTCGTCATCTATGCGTGCCACGGGACGACCAGTCATCCGAGTCTCCTAATACGCCGGGAAGGTTGGTAGCCTGGCGCTAGTTATCAATTTATAAATGCTTTGCAGTCGTCAAGGTGAGTCTGTCGCTACCGCAGCCCACGCGTTGTCTTGTGATCGCTCTTCCCCTCCTCCTGCAGCCTCCGAGGGAGTTACCCGGCCAAGGAGAGCACGGCCGACATGCACGACGTGTTGAGCTCGGTGCGCTCCATGCCGTCTTTGAGGCTGATGCTTATGTTCATGACCACGAGCGCAGCCTGAAACGGCTCATGCTCGGACGAGTTGGGCATCTCACCCGTGATGTAGTACTGCAAGTGGCCAGCAAGGAGGTCCCGGACCAACACCGGCATGGCGTCGGAGTCGCTCTCGATGTACAGGCGGAAGATAGGCGCGCTCAGCTCACGCGGCATACCAATCTCGGGCGTCATGCTCTCGAGATAGCCCAGGTACAACTGAGCGAAGTACAGGGTGAGGTTGAGGAAGCCGAGGCCGTCGAGGCCCATCTGCGCGACGTTGGTCACGTTCGCGCGGATGTCCATCGCGAACCTGTCGTCGCAGCCAAAGAAGTCGACGTGGTCAATGACTGTCAGCGGGTCGCGGAAGTTGTTCACGCCGTCCACCTCGAGCTCGCGCTCGAAGTCGAGCCCGCCGTAGCTAAAGCCCAGCGCGTGCGCCTTTACCTTGGCGCTCGCAGACATGGTCACGTTGGGAAGGTCCACCACGCTGGCCGGCATGGCCTCGAACACTGCGGCGTTCGTGATCGTAATGTTATCCGAGATAATCGGGTCGTACTCCTGCTCGCCCTTGTCCGCTTCTAGCGCTGGGAACGTGAACGTCGCGAACTCTTGACCGCCGTACCGCAAACTAGTCGTCGCTTCGTCGGTATGGGCGTTGAAGGGCAGGTTGTGCTTGAGGCGCAGGCTCATGTTGGCAACGAGCACAGTGTCGGACGGAATACTCTTGATGTCCAGGAAGTTGATCGACACCATGACCTTGTCAAGGTTGTTCTGGAAGATAGTCTTGAAGGCCGTGAGCCACAAAATGACGACGAGGATCGCGAGGAAGAGGAGCGCGCTGCTTACGATGGCCGGGATGAACTGCGTCTTGGTCAGCCTCCACCACAGGAACTTTTTTCGTCCTGTGACAGATTCGAGCTCCGCCTTGATGTCTTCCTTGGAGTTTGCGGCGGCGTCAACATCGAATGATGAGTCCGGGCGCCCATGGAAGTACTGGTGCTCTGACGCCAACAGTGTGGCTATGAGGTCGTCCGACGCGGCAGACGCCCACAAGTTGAGCTGCCTCGTGTCCATCGCAAAGAAGGCTGACGCGTGCGTGGTCCAGAAAGAAGAGAGGCGGCCGCTCCAAGTGTTTCGGTGGTGGTCTGGCGCGCGCTCCGCTCGGCAAATCGAGAAATGGCCCCACGACGAGATCACAACCTCTGAAAGCTACCGACGAGCCGATGTCTCACGGCGGCGCACGAACACGCAGGGACCGCAGACCAAGACCCCCACTACAGCGCGATAGCTCGATTGCTTATGTTCATAAGGCGTTGCTGATAGGTCGGGCAGTGCTTCACAGTTGCCACTTGCGCTCGCTGGCTTCAACCGCATGCAGTAGGACGTCTGACCCGTGTTGACCTTTGGGTAAACACCAGCCTCAAAGCTGTGACTATATCGAGACGCACGGGCGCATGGAGTTTTGGCTGGACGATGTGTGGATAGACCCGACGTGCAGCACGAGGCGCTGAGGATCCCGCCTGTTTAACTGTCATCCTCCGCCCTTGTGCCGTGGCTGTTGGTTGCGTTGAACTTGGGGACCGCAAATCCACGTTAAGCGTCTCAATGGAGTGCACGTACCAAAGCTCACGTCGAACACTTCAAAGGAGCTCTTGCTCCTCCGAGGTTGTCCACATTGTAAACTGGTCGCTCTTGTCATGGACAGTCTGTGGACATGGATAATCGCAAGGAGTAATCACCAAGCGAGGCAAGATTACTCTGGTTTTCTGTCTTTGCGATGAGCGAGTCACAAGGCTACTGACGGTGGCGCCCCGCGGATTACGGCTAAGGCGCCACGGTACAAACACTGGCATGTCTAACCTGACTATAGTGTGCCGATTGTGCCACCGAATCGAAGCCGCAATCTGTATAACCGCTTGCCTCCTCTTAACCGGGTCCATTACATGTATGGACGGAGCACGAGCGACGAACGGCGCACGCCAGTGAAGGCACAACACTTCCTCCTACTGCAGGAAAACACTATTTAACCCGAGGCTCTCTGACTGTCCTGGCATCTCGAACACGTCCCCGTTCAGTTACCGGCGCCAGCCTCATTGTCGAACTCGCGTTCTCCATAACAGAGCATCACTGCATAAGCAGATTTGCCGCGCATCGACAAACTCCAGCGCCCGCCAGTCTTTCGACCACTCTGTCCCGTTCAACCATGACGGCCGTCAGCGAGGAATCCAATCCCATTGAGCAATGCAGCCAAGATGTAAGCGGGGTTTCTTTTGAGGACATGGAAACTCCGGCCGCAGTGAACTACGCTTCGGGTCAAGCCATGATGGCGCACGGACCACAGGCACTGCACGAAGACATTGCTGCCAAGGTCGAGAGCGCGCTCGGACGCGGATTCCCGCACATGACGGTGCGCTTCCGTCATGTGTCACTAACGGCCGACCTTGTCACGGCGCACGATCGCGACGCGGACGAGTTGCCGACGCTGCCCAACCACGTACTGAAG
>JAASGW010000790.1:0-12434 GCA_023334395.1 Phytopythium sindhum | reverse complement strand
ACGCATCCACTGCACTCGACACGTCCTCGTCGATCGACGGCGCCGCCACGACTGCTTCCACCACCGGCTCAGGCTCTGCGACCACTGCCACGACTGCTTCCACCACTGCCTCGGCTTCCGGATCCACCGACGGCGTCTCCGCGGGTACGACTACTGCGTGAGGCTCGTTTGTGTTTTCATGGGTCGCCGCGGACTGAGATACTTCTGCGGAAGATTCGATACATTTGTTCTCGGTCTCTGGTGGTTGCCGCTGAAGTATCGTAGCGTTGTAAGGTGCACGGGGGTCACTGGAGTCGTCAATAGCTGCTTTGACGCTGTTCTCAACATAGCTCAAAATTGTTCCGGACATGATAGCAGCGATGATAAGTCGATTCGAATCGCTTTTGACGAGGAGCGCATCCATTCGCGCCATTTTCGAGACATCTGCCGAATTAGCTGACTCGGAAGCAACAGCCGGACTTGGTTGGCTTGGTAACGTATTAGCTGAAAGCTCTTCAGAGTCAACTGCAGAAGACACGCTCACCTCTGGATCGTCCTTTACGGCCATGAGTTCATCCTCAGGTTGCCTGGGTTGGGATGGTGCTGGTGCGTCTTTGCCGGCATTAGCATCCTCGGTCACGGTCTCGTTTTCCTCCTCCAGCGAGACCTCCCCTCTCGGAATGGTATCGTCACTGGAGCTCTGGCTGATTTCGGATGGATCTGTCTTGCGGGTTGCCTGCTCTTCTGCCTCAGCAGCCGAGGTATTATCTACTATGTGAGCCGTTGTCGTCAAGAGGTCAGCCACGGCTTCTACGAGCTGTAGCTGTCGCCTTTTTGCCTCCCGCTTTTCTGCCTCTCGCTTTTCGGTCTCTCGCTCTCCTTTCTCTCGCTCAGCCTCAGCCATGAGTGTGTCTTTAACGCTGAGAACTACCGAGGCCAAGATATTGGCAACGGTCTCCAAGAGTTCCTCCTCGCGCTTCTCTGCCTCCCGCTCTTCCTCCTCTCGCCTTTTGACGGCAGCGACGGCTTTAGGGTACTCGATGAGGCGAGCGTACATCCCGCGGAAGGCGCGATTAAGCACCTCGGCTGCTGCAGTCGCCTTCTTGTAGTTCATCTCCTCGAGGTGTCGGCGCGCATGAGCTTGTATCTTCTTCGCTGCATCTATTTGGTCGGCTATTTCCTTTCGCGTCACAAACCCGCGGTACAGCGACTGCAGCAGGACGATCTGCGCTTTCTCGCGCTCGAACTTATCTCGCTCGCTCTTCGCTCTCCACGCTGCCTGGATCGCCACAGATGCGAACACGCGCTCTTTCTGGTATGATCGAGCTAGCGCGCCGCGCCAAAGAGCTTGAATGCATCGCACTTGCTCGAGGATGCCCAGGTAGCGAGATTTCGTGGTGTGCATCTTCAATAAACTCTGGATGAGAGTGGCAGCATTGTTCTGCAGCACGTGAAGTCGGTGTCGAGCTAGAGCGCGCCTCCAGCATTTCTGTTCCACCACGAAGGTATGAGCACCACCGTAAGCTATGCCACAAAAGGTGCATGAACACGCAGCGACGCGGCACGATAAGCCTACCTGTATCTTCGTTGCGGCCCTCGTTCGAGTAACGAAGACCTTAGCCTCCGCCCGGACATAGCTCTTGTGCGGATTGTAGCGCGCACCAAGAGCGTGCGAGTACGTATCTTTCGGCGTTGCGACCACGAGCGAGGTTCGCGTAGCTCCAGGGGGAAGCGCGTGCCCTGAGAGTCCAACTGGCCCTTCCGGAGTCGTTGCGGGTCGCTTGGCAGTTCTGGCACGAGGAGATACTCTTATCGATGGGTGAGAGAGGTCTGCAGGTCGAGATGGAGGCCGCGAAGGGTTCAGCACGGAAGCTTCTGGCTCAGCATCTCCATTGCTGATATCACGAACAGTTCGGGGAGAGAGTTGGTTGAGTGGTCGTGGCGATGCTCCTCTTGGAGGAGTTGGTGCCACTAGTCGTCGACTAACTGGCGGATCTCCGGGCGATCTCAGCGGCGACGCGGTTGCCGCAGGAGCTGTTGGCAGGTAGCCCGACGCGCCGCCGCTGCCATCGAAGGAGTTCCTGCGGAACAGGAAATTCTGCCGCATCACCTTGTATGTTTCCAGAATGCGCACCACAACCGGATGCGACTGCGGCAGGCGGTGGACGCCGATCTCCATTGCACTGGTGAGTACTTCGCGAGTCTGGTCGGGCATGTGCAGGTTAGCCCACTCAATCGCCATATTGTGCAGCGTTGCCGCCTTCAGAGTGTGGAACACTTCCAGCGCCTGCGGATCAACGCCACCAGGACCTCCAAACGTTCGCGATGCCTGTTGAGACTCGGCTAATGTCAGGCACTGCGTGTACATGAGCCCGGCGTTGCTCGGGTCGTTGAGCAAGCCGTGCAGGCATGCTTTGAGGAAGTACGCCATCGGGAACCGGTCGCGCGGCGGGAGCTTCTCGTTGATATGCACGGACTTGTCCGCTGCCTGGAGCGCGGCCTGGTACTTCTTCTGCTTCTTGTAGTAATTGGCGAGGTGCTGGTACACGGCTGCGCGCTGTATCGCCTTCTTGCAGTAGTCGAGGCCCTCGCGCGAGGTCAAATCCTCGCCCTTCTTCAAGAGCTGCACCGTATAATATCGTGGTCACCAGTTGGGTTCAATTTCCAGAGACCTACACGAGCGCATGCGTACCAGAAACGGGGTATTGTCTGCGATGGCTTCGGATTTGCGCGCCCCGCAGAGACACAGCGCCACGAGCTGCACGCATCGGATCTCGTAGTCGATGCGGAGCCACTTGATCTCGTCCGCCGCCACGTCGTGAGCCTCCGCTCTCTTCTGGATACAACGGAGCTGCGCACAATTCATTACAACCGCATCGTGTCAGGTTGGCGCTCCGTGCACGCATGGGAAAGTGGCGTCCAACTCCTCACCAGCATCTTGGTCGACTGCTCGTACGTATGCACGGCGTCCATGAAGCGGCACGTCTTCTCTAACTGCGCGGCCAGCGCGTCCGTGCGCTGGATCTTGGTCATTCCACTCTGCCCGAACCGCGTGGCCTGCGTATTTCTGATCAGTGGCAGTCCTTATCGTGGCGACCGTGATGTAATTGGATGGCGGATACGAGGGCGTACCGCGAGATTAGCGTACTGCATGCTGTCGAGGGGTGGCGGGCGCACGATCTGCTGGTCGCCTGGTACGACACACAACTTGACAGTGAGCACGAGACCGCGGTAGAAAGATGCTGAGCTCGCATGTACCTTCGTCGGGCGCGAGCCAAATGCATCGCAGCTTCTTCTTGTCGCGCAGGTCCAGCACTCTGTCAGACAGAGACGGCCACCACCACCTTAGGATCCTTGTACTTGCGCACACAGTTGGCATCACCACTCTCTCCTACTGCTAACCTCTTCTTGTCGGCGTTGCTGGCGAGCGCGACGCTCGAGAAGAGCGGCGGCGGTAGGCTCGTGGGCGGCCGCAGGCGTGCGCTGACGCCCGACGCGGCGGGTGAGATGGGCCGCTCGCCCACCGCGGGCGCGGGCGGCACCACCTCGGGCAGCCGCTCCACCAACACGTTGCCCGCGGGCTTCTCCTTGACCAGTCGGCGGCGCATTATTGACAGTCAGAAGCTTCACACGAGGGACCAATCGATGCGCACTTCCGCCTTGTCCACCTCGAAATGGGCGCGCCCTTAGGCAGCGCGGGACCAGGAGACCAGCGGACGAGTTGAGGGCCTCACCGTTTCGCACAGGCGCCCCTTCCGCCCGCGCGCGCGTTACCGAGGCGGCCGCCGCGACTCGCCGCGACTCAAATTGGCGATCGGCACCTCCATATTATTCGATATTGTGGGCCTTGACGAAACGGATCATATCCTTCTCGGATTTTCGCCATCCTGGCGCATTATTGTCCAATCCGAGTCTATAATACCGCTTAAAAAAAACGATTGGGTGGTAATTATATGACTTGATTGGATAATAGTACGCGCGTGATAATAGCGTAAAAGGCAACTTCCTTCCTACTTACACGATGCCAGGCTTGATGCGCCAGAAGTTCACGTCGTTGTAGGCGTCGTCGGCCATGGAGCGCGTGCGCGCCTGCGACGCAACGGCCTCGGACACGAGCGCGTCATCGGCTGTAGACATTCCCTTACTGGAGCTGGTGCTGGTGCTAAGGCGGCTGGAGGCGCGGCGGTCCCTCAGCGGCGTGAGCGGCGACAGGATGGGCGGGAACATGGTGTCGGCCATGACCAGCAGGCTGCTGTACGACTCGAGGAAGCCCGACAGCGCGCGGTGGCGCAGGCGGCCGGTCGACTCGTCCACGACGAACACCTTGCCCGGGAACACGCCGGCGCACGCGAACATAGCAGCGTCCTCCTGCGTCTTGCCGAACGCCGCATAGAAGGCGTTCACATCGGACGGGAACAGCGCGCGGACGGCGCCCAGCGCCGCGGCCTTGAACTCCTGCGCGTCGATGGCTTCGTTATTTGATGCCTCAAGCAGTCGGTCGGGAGATAACAGGACCGGTCCGTGCGGTAGGGACACGCTTGAGTCGTCCGCACCCGTCGAAGACGATGAAGACGTGGACGATAGAGAGGAAGACGACGACGGACGCAACAGCGTGTGGATCCACTCGGCCTGGGAGAGCCCCTGGGTCGTCAAGTACACGATGCGGTACCCATTCTGCTCGAGCCTGGAGAAAAACGCCTGCGCGCCCTCGTGCAGTGGCGACGCCGTGTCTCGCCGCTTGAACATGCCGCCAGTCGACGTGCGTGAGATGGCGCCGTCGATCTGCGCGATGACGATCTTGGACGACGCCGGCCACAGGTACAGCTTGGCGTCCACGCGCGCCACGACCGACTGCCCGACAGACGACGTGACCACGAACGACAGGTCGTTCATGCCGGCGTGCAGGTTCATGCGACGCAGGTCGGCTTGCGAAGGCAGCAGGCTCTTCTTGAAGTACGGCTCGGTCGTGAAGCTGCTCGTGTCCTGGGTCGATGCGCCGCCTTCGCTGCTGGCTTCGTCCACCGGATCAAGCGCAGGGAGGGAGAACGAGCTGCGGTGGCGCTCGATAACGTGCTCGGTTAGGATCGGGAGCGACTCTTTCGTCGGCATGGACTCTTCACCCGCGTGCTCAAGTTCATCGTTACCGTGACTGGCAGCAGAATACTCGGTACTTCGTGCAGAACGAGTCTTTAGGGCCGGGCTGAGCGGCAGCGGCGGCGAGTACGGAAACAGCACGCGCGAGATGAGGCACGCCTGCACCTCGGGCGTGAAGGCGGACAGCTGGCCGTTGATCAGTGCCACCAGGTTCGGACTCCCCAGGATGGCGGTCGGGTCTACTCGGAAGGACTCGAACGACACTATGTGCGCCGCAAAGATGGACAGCATCTCCTCGTGCGAAGACGCAGTGCCGAGCAAATGGCCGCACAGTGAGAGGTACGGCACATTCGATTCGAGACTCGCCGGGTCGAGGTCGATCAACGAGTTGCTCGACGGGAACTCGCTGTACCGGCCCGCGCCGAACGCGTCCGACGACAGCGCGTCCGATTCCACGGCGTCAAAGTACACGGACTCGCTCTTGACCATCACCGGCAGGTCTTGAGCCTCGTCCTCTTCACGTCGGTGCTCTGTGCTCGTGTGATGATCGCCAAGCTGCTCGCCGTCAGTGACGTCCGCATCCTGGTCGACGACCGCCGACTGCATGTGCGGCAATGCTCCCCATCCCCACGCCAATCGCTCGTTCACTGCATTGCCACCGCCAACAGCCCGTGTCGAGGGCGTTCGCTCGAGTCTGTACGAGTCGTGCCACTCAGGAGACGCGGGCGGATGCCCTTCAACGTCTTCGTCCGCCTCGGGCGTTGGCTCAGCGATCGGATCGGCCTGTTGCGTCAAAGGACTAGTAGTCGAGTCATTCTTGTCGCCGGTCCGGTCGTTCTGAAGTCGTTTCTCGAGCTTCAGCGGGTCCAGCGCCGGCATGTCGGCGGGGAACGAGGCGGTACCATCAAGCGTCTTGGCCGCGTGCTGCACGGGGCTCACGAGCGGTGACGTGCGGTACTCTTCCTCTTCCACGGGCTCGTGCACCTCGGTCAGGAAGAACGCCTCGCCCGCAGCGCCCAACTGCAGGAACAACACATGACAAGGAGAGAGGCCGTCAGTGCTGCCATGCAGTGGCGTGGGATGCACGGAAGAAACGAATAGAGCTACCTTCATGCGGACGCCGGGCACGCGCGCGCCATTCACCTCCAGCGTCACCTGCTTGTCCACACGGCCCACCTTCAGCTGCAGCACACAGAAATCCCAACCGTCAGCTCCATTCCATCCCTCCGCGCCACGATCACTCGCAGACGCACCTTGTGCTTGCCGAAGTAGACGTGGAAGGGCGAGCAGTGCAGCGCGCCGTCCTCGTGCTGCACGGCGACCACGTCGATGGCGCCTGAACCCGTGCTCTGGTGCAGGTCGAACACGTTGGTCACGTAGTCCTTGACCGAGTAGATGACGTTCATCTCTTCCTCTCGGTCTCTCGAGCTCCTCGGAAAGCAGAAACACAGTGGCAAAGGTCACTCGCTCACTGGCGCTGGACGTCGGCTTGTGCTCGCGTCACGCGCACGCGAACGACCGTCTCGGAACCGCCTCGACCGGTCGACGAACGTGCGCGCGCAGCCCTGGGCTCGGCGCTATTTTCGCGGCGAAAATTTACGCCAGGCGACCGTCTGTTAACGCGAACTTTCGCCTCCAAGTCGTGCGTTTGGAGCGGGTGCGGGGCTTGTAGAGCCCTGCAGGAGGTCGGAAAGACCAGCAAAGACACGGGACAGATCGCGAGGACGTGTAGGCGGCCGCGCGCAACAGGAAATGCAATCCATGGACACTCCTCTCCTCCCCCTTGGGCGTCCGCCTTCCTGCATATTTCGCTGGGAAGAAGCGGGGAAGCGATCGCTGCGGACGAAACGGGCGTGAAAAACGCGCCCATCCAAGAATCAGCCAATCAGCAGCGATCCTTAAACTTTTTGGCGAATGAGGTGTCGCAGACTGGGGGTCTTCAAGGTTGAAATCGCCAACCTCAGGCGTAGAAAATGGCGAGGATGAAAAATGGAGACCCACCACGTGCAAGCGCCGGGATCGACAGGCGCTGACCGCCTGATTGCGGATGGCGCTGGCAGGTGGGGCACCTTGAAGACTGTGCCTGTTGTGTTGTAATGCGCATCATGGGCGAGCGGATGGACCCAGAGAACGCCAAGCAGGCGTTAAGGCTGCGTTAGCGCTGTTGGTGCTGGCGTGATGTGGTTGAAGATCCGTAAAGGGTTGATGAGAAGGCTCCAGGTTGACGCCACGCCGATGGGTGGTGATTCATGACGCCGAAGAAGCTCTTCCTTCACGGAGCCGAAGTGCTGCGAACGCTGCAGCTGTGGAGGTAGCTCCACTCAATTGGAGGGTAAACGTTGGATGGAATCAGTCGGGCTCGAAGCAGCAGCGGTCCGCATCTCAGTTGGAAGGCTGAATATCATGACATCACCTGCGGCGATGGCATGATGAGAACGTCACCGTATGAGACGCCCTCTCGCAGTGCAAAGGGATCCATCCTCCAGCGAGTGATGTACAGCAGCGGGGAACAAAGTGCGGCTGCCTTCGTCTAGGATCACCCACAGCACAAAGAAGCAATCGGCCAGCATTCTTAAGCTGTGCCAGACAGCATACTCTACTTTCGCTAGTCGGTCCGTCTTGTCGTGCGTAGCTCTCCGCGCTTCAACACGATCTAGTTCGTCATTCCTCACAAGCAAGTACCAAAATCCATTCACTCGCAGAGCTCCTTCTCCCTCTCAATACTTCTCTTTTCTTCCCCCGCCTCCTCACAGCGAGGCTGTCTGCTGGGCGTCGCGGATCTCCTGCTCGAACTCGCACATGCTGCGCGACCGCGTCTCCTCGATCTGCTTTTCGTGGTTGTACGCGCGCGCCGTCTTGGTGATATCGGGCGGTACGTACGTGCCTCGACTGAACCCGTGGTGTTCGCTGGCGACGGGCACGAACTCGAAGTACGCGGCCTCGCAGCGCGAGCTCACGTCTACCAACAAGCCGTCCTCGCGCACCCCAATGTACCGGCGGTGTTGGTTCATGCTATTGAGGTGGCCCGTGGACGAGTACTCCCACTTGAGTCCGGTGGTGCCGCGCAGGCAGTTGGCACGCTTCATGCGCAGGTCGCGGAAGCACGAGAGCGTCGAGCGGCTGAACATGTACCTGCCGGAGGCCTCGTGGAAGAAGCTCACCTTGATGCAGTTGTAGCCCTTCGAGTAGCACTCAAGACGGAACTTCGTGCGCTCGATGGGAGTGTCGTCATCGTACTGAGTCACCACGCCGACGTGGACGCCGTCGGGCATGATGCGCACGTACTGGTTGCCGTGCACGCGCAGGTACACCTTGGTGCCGCCCAGACGGAGCACGCTATCAACGACCGACCGCGAGACGGCCTTGATGGCCTCAATCTCGCGCTCGAGCGCGTCCACGTCCTCTTTCGCGAGCCGTTTCTCGAACGGCACGCGCCCTCGCACCTTGGTCATGACCTGCTTCGACCATTGGTGCCCCGTTTTGCACCAGTGCGCCGCGTGCTCGCAGTTCTGTGTCACAATGTTGAAATCGCCGCGTCCGAGGCCCAATAGGAACTTGCAGCGCGCGAGCACCACCTCCGGCAGGTCTGACTTTCCACGGTGCACCTCACCCCACTTGGACAGCAAGTCGCGCAGCCCCGACGTATGGTACTCGACCAGGCGCAGATGATTGGGGCTCCGCTTGTACAGGAACTCCTGCAGCGTCGAGATGCAGAAGCACGAGTCCGCCTGCGCGTCCTGGTAGTTCTCCAGCGGGCTCCACACGTGGCAGACCTTGATGTCCTCGAACGAGTCGCCCGAGGCCCAGACGATGCCGTGGTGCTGGTACGTGATTGGCCAGCGCGAGTAGTCCCAGATGCAGATGTGGTCTCCCGGCCGCAGCGACCGCTTGTCCGCCACCTTGGTGTACACGCCGCCCATCGGGAACGAGTTGCTGCTGCTGCCGGTTTGGGATCTTGGATGCTCGATCGCGAAATGGGACACGTAGGCCAGAAAGAACAACCCCGAGAGCGTACGAGAGACGACGCAGCGAAGTCGTCCGCTTTCGCCTTGCATCAGTCCGTTTCCTTGTAGTTGTGGCCAATTTCCCAAGCCCATCGCGCTATTTATACGAAAGGCGCTTGAGATGAATCATGACTAGCGACTCGCATGAGCGCGAAATGGGAAGTGGCGGTGTTTGAGCCACGTCCTAGAGTAAGGCAAGTCACTCACTGCTCGTGTTGATAGTTATGTTGAGCGGCAAAAAAAACAACAAGCAAAACGAAGCGAGCACCTTCATCCCGCGACGCACACGCCATGGCGAATATATGAAGCTCTCGGGCCACATCAGCTCGCTCGGCGTCTGCATCCAGCAGGCTTGGGGCCCGCGACGTGGCTTGGTCGAGGATGGGTGAAGCTATCTGTACAGGGCTGACTGGCCGGACAAGGCACTCGAACGATGGTCGCAACACGTTTGGGGTACCAGCGGAGGGCAAAGGAGTTGAGACTCGGTCCTGGCTGTCGCTGCCGTGGCATCCTCGCGTGATGGCGCTTGCCACGGTGGCGCTCATAAACTATGCCTTCTGCTGGCGGCTTGGTCGTTCTCTCTTTCAGAGAAGAGGAATAAAAATGACCGATTGGAGTCGGCGACTGGGTCCATCCATCTACGCGGCGATGGCGGTTGTGCTGATGGGTGTGACGACGCTCGAGCTGAGCTGCGCCGTGGGCGAGTGTTTGATGAGTCCGGCCATCTCCATATCGCGCATGCTGCGCGACTCAGTGTTCTTGACGACCTTGGAGTGATTGTACGCGCGCGTGACCTGATTGATGTCCGGCGGGTTCACCTCGTCGCGCTTGACGTCGTCGCACGCGACGAACTCGAAGCGGCACGCGTCTCCGCGCATGCTCACGTCCAGCAGCAGGTTATCGTCACGCACGCCGACGTACCGGCGGTGCTGGTTCATGCTCTTGAGATTACCGAGCGATGAGTACTCCCACGTGAGTCCGGTCGTACCGCGGAGGGTGTTGGCGCGCTTCATGCGCAGGTCGCGGAAGCACGAGAGCGTCGAGCGGCTGAACATGTACGTGCCCGTCTCCTCGTGGTAGAAGCGCACCTTGATGCAGTTGTACTCCTTGGAGAAGCACTCGAGCCGGAAGGCCGTGCGTCCGCGCGGGTCGTCTTCGGTCACGATCTCCACCCGCATGCCGTCTGCGTGCACGCGCACGTAGTGGTTGCCCTTGACGCGCAGGAAGACCTTGGTGCCGCTGAGCTGGAGCACGTTGTTGACAAAGGACTGCGAGACCTTCTTGATCTCCTCGATCTCGCGCACGAGCCCGTCGACGTCCTCTTTGGCCAGGCGGTTCTCGAAGGGCACGCGGCCCTTGACCTTGGTAAGCGTCTGCTTGCACCACTGCTCGCCCGTCATGCACCAGTGCGCCGCGTGCTCGCAGTTCTGCGTGAAGATGTTGAAGTCGCCGCGGCCGAGGCCCAGTAGGAACTTGCAGCGCGAGAGCACGACCTCAGGCAGGTCGGCCTTGGTCAGGTGCACCTCCCCCCAGCGCGAGAGCACCTCGCGCAGCCCGGACGTGTGGTACTCGACGAGCCGCAGGTGCTGCGGGCTGCGCTCGGACAGGAACTCCTCGAGTGTCGAGATGCGGAAGCACGAGTCGGCCTGCGCCTCCTGGAAGCCCTCGAGCGGGCTCCACACGTGGCAGACGCGCACATCGGCGGCCGTGGCGCCCGACGCCCAGATGATGCCGTGGTGCTGGTACGAGATGGGCCAGCGCGAGTAGTCCCAGATGCAGATGTGGTCGCCCGGCCGCAGCGACGCCATGCTCACCACGCGCGTGTACACGCCGCCCATGTCTTCCTCCTTTCTGTGTCTGTGTGTTGTATCTGCCGGGTTCAATATCCAGGAGTGACCGAAGGCGACCGAGTGGCAGCGGCAAGGGAGGGGGACGTGGAGATGTGCCAGCGCCCCGCGGGACAATCAAGAGCGCGTGGGCGATCGCTGGCGGCGGCGGGAGGAACTGCGCGGAGGCTCGCCGCGAGTATGGGGCGCGGCGCCGGTTCGCTTGTAGCGCAGGTGGCGCGGCGCCACTTCCTCGTCGTGACAACTCGCAGGTTGGCCCCGCGAATCAAGGCGGGTTGCTTTATACCAGTATATTCTAAATAAAGATTATTAGAGGTCATCTACTAGTTTAGCGATAATAAAGGGGAAATTAAGAGAGACATGCATTTGGAAGTCGAAGGTTGATTTGTGTATTACTCCGAGCGGTCAGGGCTGCGGCAACGTGATGGTCCGGTAAGAAGATGCACGTGGCGGTCGACATTGGGGCACAAAACCGGATTTTGGACCTGTCTAAACGCATAAAAATCGGCAATGGAAGCTGATTGGTGCTGGCGGTATACATTTATAGTATCAGAAAAGGTACTGCTTCTTATGATTCACCTGTTATAACTAATTAAGTTGAAATTAAAATCCAATTATGCATTTATGAAGGTGACTATCGTAGAACCCCGAACCACAATGGCTGTAAAAGTGTCGAGTGTACAGTGCTGCACACAAATATTGGCCAACGCCCATTTTCTGCCCCGATTTCCGGTCGAAGCGTCTGCGACATGAAGGGATACTCAGCCCACGGTCTGGCCTGGTCGCACGCGGTACGTAGTGAGTTGCAAATTAGACACACACACCCTCCAGAAGACACCATAATCATTTAAATGCAGCATTTAATTATGCTATTATTTCCTAAAAAAAAGACACCAAATGCTCTTTTCAAAAAGAAAGAAAACTACAAAGGTCGCCAAGATATCGCAATTTTAACAGAATCACGTGGTGCATTCCTATAAAAGCACTACAGTACGCGCCAAAAAGATCCGAATGAGCACAAAATTTACCATAAGTGATCCAGGAAGCACAAAACCGCAACCAAATCGTATCGTCTTGCAGAACAAGCACAAACTGACCAATCTGTGCAATTTTTGTGTCCGAACACGTCGGGGTTCCCACACAACAGCCAAAATAATAAAATGTAGATACCGAGACCGCGACAAAAAGATCCGAACGCCCGCCATGTTGCGCTGTTTTCGTCAACAAAACACCCGAATTCTCGAAGATTCGACACTTTGTTGTGGCACACAGTGTTCACTGATCATTTACGCTTTTTCTCGGGCATGTAGCGATGCCAACGACGCGCGGGCTGACACCTGAGGAGCAACGCACCATCACAGAGCAACGTGTAATCGGTGTGTCCATTGGATGCATTGCACAGACGCTAAAGCGCTCCCCAAGCACTATTCACGCATACGTAAAGGACCCTAGCGCCTATGGTACGCGCAAGAGCCCTGGAAGGCCGCGAAAACTCAGCGACCGTGACATT
>JAASGW010000789.1:0-12447 GCA_023334395.1 Phytopythium sindhum | reverse complement strand
AGCGCTCGAGAAGCGAGATGGCCGTGCTTTTGCCACTTCCACTGGCGCCGACGAGCGCCACGGTCTGACCACTTGCAATCTTGAGGTTGTAGTTCTTGTAGATCTTGGCATCCGGACGAGCCGGGTACGTGAATTGGACGTTCTGGAACTCAATGTCGCCGTGAACATGGGGCAGGATCTCGCCATTGCTTGAGGTGGCATCGATAGCCGGCACGCGGTCGATGATCTTAAATACGCGCTGAGCCGATCGCTTGGCCTTCGCGCTGTCCGTCGCGTTCTGAGCGGCCATGCCCACGGCAAACGTACTCAGCATGATCACCATGAGGACCATGAACATGTCTTCGAAGGTGATGGTGCCGTTGGACACCCATCGGCCGCTGATGTAGAACAGGAACGCCAGGTTGAGCATCATGACACCAAGAGAGCAGCCGAACGCCAAACCTCCGATGACGCCAATGATGATGTCCGCCTTCTTCGACGCGTTCAGGTATCCCACATACTGCGCGTTCAGTGCCTTCTCCATGCTGAACGACGCAACCGTGCGGATTGATCCAATCGTCTCGGCCAACAGCGACCCAGCAGCCGTGTCCGCATCATTGTTCTTCTTCTTGCCGTTCTGTCCGCTCATTTGCTGAGCTTGTACAAACGATGAACCGATGAGGATCGGCGAGGTTGACAGCACAATCAGCGTCATCTGCCAGCTGTAGTAGAACGCGATCGCAAACGCGATGACCAGGGTGGTCATGTTGACGAGACCCTGGTTCAGCGTATCTGAAGTCATCGCCTGCAACGTCGCCGAGTCCGTTGCCAGCCGCGATACAAGGGCACCAGACGAGTTCTCGTCCAAGTCGAACCATCCCACTTCTTGGCGCAGCATGGCGCTGAAGGTCATAAGCCGGACACGAGACACCAGGCGCTGGGATGCCACAGCAAAACCGTAGTGCTGCATCATGATCGACAGACCAAAGGCAAGACCAAGCCCGATGAAGCCGAGAGACCAGTACCGAGCATCCGTCAACATCTCGTGTCGCGTCTTCTGATACTGGAAAAAGAGCACCGTCACCTTGGTCAGGATAATTCCCCACACCGGGAATACCGCCGCGTTCACAATAGCACCAAGCGCCCCCATGACCATGAATCGCCACTCGGGGAGGGTCATCTTCCAGATGCGACTCATAGAGATCGGCGGCAGCTCCTTGTCGCCCAGTTCTTCGTCACCCTCCACAGCGTCTCCCATCTTATCGTGCAAACTTACTTTGCTCGCAGTGCGGTGAACAGAGAACGAGCTGACGCGAGTCGGGTCGAGGCGATCACCCGGCACTGGCTCAAGGTCCGTCGATTCGATTTCATCGAAATCCGCATCCTCCTCCTGATGCTTCGACCTGGTCTGCGCCTCGACAAGTAAACGGTAGTGACCGCCTTCCTTTTGCATCAACTCGTCGTGCGAGCCGATCTCGACAATCGATCCTCGACTGTGCACTGCAATACGATGCGCATCGCGAATCGTCGAGAGTCGGTGAGCCACAATGATCGTCGTCCGCTTCGAATTGGCCAGCAGGCGATCCAGCGACTCCTGCACAATACGCTCGCTCTCGGTATCCAAGGCACTGGTGGCTTCATCCAAAATCAGGATGGGTGGGTTCTTGATAATGGCACGCGCGATGGCAATGCGCTGCTTCTGACCACCCGACAGTTGAGTGCCACGCTCCCCAACTTCCGTTGCAAAGCCCTGCGGGAACTCTGAGATGAAGTTGTACGCGTTCGCCATCTTCGCCGCCTCGATCACTTCCTCATCTGTGGCGGAAGGCTTGCCGTGTCGAATGTTCTCCATGATCGAAGTCGCAAAGAGCGCCGGTTCTTGGCCCACGAGACCCACTTGTTGACGAAGCCACTTGACATTCAAGTCGCGAACGTCGTGCCCATCGACTCGAACGGTGCCGCTCAACGGATCATAAAACCGCTCAAGCAGAGACACGATAGTGCTCTTGCCGCTTCCACTTGGGCCCACAAGTGCCACGGTCTCTCCGGCTTGGATAGTGAGCGAATAGTCGCTGCAGACCATGACTTCTGGGCGTGACGGGTAGGCGAAGCTGACGTTGTCGATTTGGACGATGCCGTTGACCTTGTCAAGTGTCTTTCCCTCGTTAGAGAGCGGGTCGATGAGCGACTTCCGCTTAATGACTTCGAACACGTCATAAGCAGCCGCGCGTGCCGAGAAGATAGCTTGGGCACTTGGGCCAGCCTGACCAAGAGCCATGGCACCCATGATGACTGCGAAGAAGACCGTCAGGACTCGGCCGCCATCGTAGCAACCCGATCCAGTGCACGAGTTGCCGTCCAGGCGGTCGTTCGCGACCATGACGGCACCGAAGAACATGCCGCACGCGTACGTGCAGAACACGGTGAAGAACATGAGTCCGGTGCCCCAGCCGACAGCGAAGCCCTTCTTGATCCCCGCTTTCGTCGAAAACCCAAGTGCGGACTCGTACTTTTTGATAAAGTGGTCGATCGAGTTGAACATGTGCACCGTGCGGATGTTGCTCAGCGACTCTTGAGCGATGGCGCCGGCCTGCCCGTACGACTCGATGCCCGACTGCGTTGCGGTGGACAGCACCTTCATGGCGAGGAACGCTGTGACAGCGATCACGGGCGTGAACGCGAGCAAGATCAGCGCCAGCTTCCAGCCCTTGACCAGTCCGATAGTCACACCAGAGACGGCCATCGAGAAGAAGTGAAGGCCGTCGCCCACTTTGCGTCCCATCCCTTCCTGGATAGTGACGGTCGAGTCGGCCACGCGGGTCGACAGTTGCATGGGCTCGTTCACGTCGAACCAGCCGATCTCCTTCGAGATGATGGCGCTCACGTACTCGCTACGGATGCGCTTGGCCTGTCGCGACGCCGTAAGCGACCAGCAGCCGACCTGGAGGAAGCCCGAGACGATGACGGCGACGCCCACGTAGACGAAGTTGAGCGCGACGTCTTTGATGCCATCCAGCATGTCGTCCGTGTTGCCTTCGGGGTTGAAGGCATTCAGGACGTCGCCGAACAGCACGATCTGGATGGGCTGCGCTAGGCCTGCGGCGAGCGCGCCGGCCGTCCCGACCGCCATGAGCAGCTTGTCCGTCCCGTCCGCGTACGTGAATAGCTCCGAGAGCGGCACGAGCTTACCGTCCGTCGTGGACGCCTGCTTGGACGCCGACTCTTGCGGGCTCTCGACCTGCGCGAACGCCACCTCCAGCCGGTTTTCCGTCGCCCCCGTGGGCGTCGCCGCCGCCGCGTATGGCGCCACCGTTTCCACCATGTCCACGAACGGGAGCACCGATGCTGTCGTGCACTAGTCGCTTGTTCGGTCGGTTGCCGCTGCCTTTGTCGGACTGAAACCGGTGCAGAGTGTTGGTCTTCGCTGGCGCCAGACAGCAAAATGGAAAGTGAGCGGTGGGTGTGGAGGTTCTGGCTGGTTGCCGGGTCTGAACCGAAAGGTAGTGTATTTATACTGGGCGACATGATACAGTACGGCAGACACCTTGACGCTCTATACTGCGATGAGGATCACAGGTAAAAAACTGGAGCGCGGAGACGATTGGCCGAAAAGCAGCACGGGTGGCAGCTCGTAATTTGTCAAAAAGGTAATGTTTACGAGGAGTCGGGCAGTTGTAAACGCAAGAGCGAGCGAGTGAGTCACTGAGGGCGCGAGAGGTGCCGCAACCTCGTGATGGGTGCGGTACACTGCGCATCGATTGGATAAAATGCGATTAAAGGCAATTCTGATTGGAAGAAAAAAAAATGTTTACACGGGAGTTTCTGAAGTAATACTCGTCCCTCAAACTGTGATGCTAGAGCCCTAGACCTAGACAGATTTTACTTCCATGGCGATTGGTCGGTTGGTCGTGACCTCGCAGCTCTCCAGCCAATGGACTCAATCACTTTGACGCTGATGCCACTGCCCTACCCCTTCAAATGGACGAGATGCAATAAGGTCTTTGTGGACAAAAAACTTGCAGTTGTTCCATAAAGAGATACCCCACCAACACTCTTGGTCCAACTGACAAAGACCAACACTCCGATGACCGCTGGGCAAGTTCCGCGCACCGGTCAGACCGTTCCCAATATAAAGACACTGCCCAGTCTTCCAGATAGAAAAGTCAAGAAAGACAATGTGTGGTGGATGGATACAACGAGCATGAGGTCGGGTCTGACTGGATGGGAGCCTTTGGTGCAGGTCGCAGCATTTGATTGACTCCAGGGTCCAATTCATACGTGATAGCCTCTCTTTCTCAGCGCGTGGTGCTTATATTATATGCGCCGACCACCTCAAGCTGCTGCCTCCATCTCCAGAGTCGCTCTTCACTTCACCGGGCGACTCGCGAGACGACACCAGTCCACTTCGTCCTGCAACTTCCACTCACCTTACGGTCCATCGTGACGCGCGCCTTGGGTCGCGTTCTGGAGCAGCGGCGCGAGCATCGCGTCCACGCCTTCCGTCGACAGCGAGCGGCGGAACTCGAGCAGATCCGCCTTCATGTCGCGCTGCCACTTTTCCACCTCCTGCTGGATCATCTCCAGATGTGCCACTGCGTTCGCCTCGTCCTCCTCGGCCAGAACGCGCACGTACTCACTCCACACGGCGTAGTTCTCCTCGAGCTTGTGTACAGTCTCGTGCGACTCGGCGACGCTCACCTCAAACTGGTCGATGCGCAGCTTGAGCGCTTGGTGATACTCGTACGTGTCACGAATAGTGCTCACGGCGCGAAGAAGACCCGAGCCGCCGAATACCAGGCCGAGCACAACCCAGAACCACACGATCGTCGTCGAAGTCCATGTCGACGTCGGCAAGCTCCACCGCGGCTTTGTCGGTGTCGATATGTGTCGGCGTGATTTTGTCGGCGGTACATCCTCTTGGACAAGTCTGTACGGCGACGCGCGCGGAGGCTGTGCGTGTTCAACATCCGTCGCAGTCGAAGCCGGGTCACCTCTCGCTGTTCTTGTGTCGGTGGGCGATGGTCTGATCGTTACCGGAGACTCCGCTGTGGCGTCAGGGGCATGACGCAACAGTTTTGCACCATCGTTGCCGCCCGTGTGTGTTGCTCGAACCACAGTCCGGGGTGGCTGAATGGCAATAGGCTCGGAAGTCATCGGTGTAGGTAGATCGTCGTTCAACAATCCGCTACGATGGGTCTCCTCCATGCTAACTGGTGGAGGAAACTCTGGAAGACCGAGGGCAGCATCAACGATCTCCGTCGCCACCGCCGGGACTTCGTACCTCACATAGTTGAGCTGGTCCTGGCTCGCTTGAGGCACTTCAGCGTCGCTCACAAGCTGCAGTTGAGCTCCAGGCTTGTCTTCGTACTTCAGACGAACACCCTTCAGTAGATTTGGGATAGACTTCTTGCGAACCAACGGTCTTTCGCCCACAGCAGCATTGGCGTTGCCACCATGCTCACCATTCTCGACACGGCGTTCACGGCTGCTTTCACGGCTGCGGTCGTGGCTGTGATCGCACCGTGCTGTCGCGATTGTGCGTCTGGATAAGCGAGCATCTGCACCTCGGGAAGGAACTCTGGGTTTGGCTGGAAGTGTTGGTCCAGCATCACGCTCAACGTCAGCCAAAGCAGCTGGTTCGCGCGGTTGACGGTTTCTCTCGAGAGTCTTCGTGTCGAGTCTTTCCGGATCAGCAAGCTCGGTGCGTTGACTAATCCCAACCGCTACAAAGTCGCGCTCTTCGAGAAAAGCTGGACTCGGTTCGTCCAGAGTTGTGACCTCGTCGTTGATCATAACTTCTGGAGGAAGCTTCATAGGGAAATCACGTACGTCGAACTTCGAGATCGAGCGAAGGTCAGCATACTGCTGGCGCACTTCCTGCAGCCTCTCCAAAGCACCTTTCGGGGGTGGTTCAGCTACCATGGTCGACGAAGCCTCCAAGTTGGCCGCAAGAATATCATCGTCGGGCACTGGTACAGCAATCTCACCAGAACCAACGTCGGGGAAATTTCGTTGCCGCTCCTGACTCGTCGAGTCATCCGCTATCATTTCTTGGCAACTTGCATCAGCCACCACATCGGTGCAAGAGGTGACAGGAGATGCTTCCACTCCGACGCCTGGCACCACAGTCTCTTCAGCCATTGGCGTCTGAATGGCAGCTGGGTCTTCAAGTCTTGATTCGGTGTACAGCAAGCCGGCGACAGGTGCGGAGTCGGGAGAGTTGCCGCTTGTTTTCACCGGTCGCTCGGCATCCGGGTTGCTACCTGGCTCTTTTGTTGTTGGTGTGAGCCAGTTGTCAACGCCGACAGGACCTTCGGCTATCTTCGAAATCTCGTCGGCATCGTCTGCTGAGGTATGTTCAGTCTCCCATGCTGAAGGCGTCACTCCGTACGTCGCACCTGCTGGCACAAATTTCGATGGTCGGTCGTCGACCTGTTCGGAATTCGTGGGTACGCTTGCCAGGTTTCCACGATCTTCACTTGCTCGAGAACAATCGCGCTCAGCGACCGCAGGGATGTCGTCTTCCCACTTTTCAGTGCCAGTCGACACACTTGTGATGAATCCAGCGTTGTAGCGTAGTTCCTTCTCCATAGGAGTCACCTTTGGCTTGTAGTTAGGGTTGGCCTCAGCATTGTCAGCACCTCCAGTGCGTTGGCTGCTAACGGAGAGACCGGAAAACTCGATGGGAGGAATGGCATTACGCGGAGCGGGCACTTCAGGGCGATTGCGTGGCGCCGGCAGCGGGATACTCGAGCTACGTGACGGGACTCGCACAGGAATTCGTGACTCGCTTGTTGTTCGGACACCGGATCGCTGCGCTCCACTTTCGCCCGTCGCCTTGTCCAGCGGGATCTGCTGTGTCTGGGGACTTGAAAGTTCATGCGAGGGAGGGTCATCTCTGACAAGTGATAGCCCTCGAGCGTCAGGCTGAGCGAGGGTGTGCGCGTACATCTGCGAGCCGTTAAACTCCGGAGGCACTTGGGGGGTCAAGTTGTCGTCCTGGCAGTCCACCGCTGTGAGGTTGCTCTGATTGACCACCAACGTGGTTTCATCGAGCGGGATGGCATCAATCCCATTGCCTTCAGCTGGCTGTTCGACAAGCGGCTGGAGGCAATCATCAGCGAGTGACGTCTGTGTGTTCTCCACAGCTTCTTCGGATAGTGTTTCCTCGGACGAACGATCTGGTGAGGCCGCAACTTCAGATGACATGGAGCCCCTCAGCGCCTTTAAATCCCTCGCAGTGGTGGGATCGTCAACCGCTTTTTTCTTCACAATGGACGAGGTCCTCCGAGAGTTGACACGAGGCCGCACCGGGTTCTTCTTACTTTCCCGCAGCTGGAACTTTTGCACCTTGTCGGCGAGGTCTGCATACCTCTCAAGTAATGCCGTCGCGATGCCAGAGTCCGGATTTTCATGGACCAACAGAATCCGCTGCTGTGGCGGGATATCCCGAAGTTCTCCAACACGATCCGGCCTAAAATGAGCACATCATCGCTGTGAATTAGTCTTCACATTGCGCACTGCAGCAAATATTGACAATGACAAACCGTACCAGAACGCTGAGAACGCGGCAACGGCATCGCGCGCGGCCCTCCGAACAAGCTCAGACCCAGAGTTGAGTCCTCCGTCAACGACCGCAGTGAGGTCCGAGAAGTAGGGCGCGGCCTCATCCGGCGACCAGTACACAAACACGATGAGGAGCTGCTCAAGCAGCAAAGTGCACACGCGCTCTGTAGTCACAGCGGCACCAAAGGTCCCCACAACAGAGACGCATCAGTTATCGCAAGCGCCAAGGTCACTACCATATAGTTTGTGTCCAGCAGCCTCACCTTGTGCTTTCTCCTTCATGAAAATGTTCTTGAGCAGCTGCAGGTCGTAGCGCGTGAGCTCCGACATGCGCGCAAACAACTCGGCACCTGGCTTCCGGATCGCGCCCGACGATGCCTTGGCTGTTGCAGCCACTGCCGGCATCAGAGCGTTCGCAACGTCCGAGAAGTAGTGCCCCGTCACCACCAGGATGCGCACCATGAACTTGCACGTCTCGCGGACGGCCGCGGACCGGTTGCTGTTGATCTGGAGGCCGATTTCCGACTAGGTATCGAGAATTCAAACACGCTCTGATTAGATTGACGACAATATCGACAGGACAAAATGGTGGAGTCCATGTACTCGCGCACCGTGATGGGAAGAAGCTGACGGGCCGATTCCTTCATGTTCTCGCTGCGACCCAGCGACTCGAACGCGTCGGCGAGGCCCTCGACCGCATCGACGGCTTTCTTCCAGTCCTCGTCGGCCGCGCCCAGCGCTCGTCGCGCCTCCGACACCTGCGCCACCCATGAAACCATTGTCAAGTCCGATCATGACGAACGGATCATCGAGCCACGCGGCGCCGCCGCTCACCTGTCGCGCTAGCCGCTCCATAGCCGACCGATCGCTTCAGCCTTCACGCAGTCCGTCGTCTCGGGAGCAGCAGCAGCAGCGATGTCGGCGGCGGTGGCTCGTCCGTCCTTTCCAGATGCGCAACTTCTGCGTCCCCCGCTCGCTTTTGCCGTTTTCGTGTGAGCGTTATCGCGCTTTCGAGGCTCGAAATGGCTCACTTTGAGGTTTTACAGATGAAAAACCTCATCTTCAACCGAAAGCAGGCTCGAGCCGTCTCGACGAGCCGACTAACTATCATTAAAACAATACACGATAAATTCCGACACAACATGGATGTCTCGCCTTCCGTTCGTGATGAAGGTGACTTAAATGTGGAAATGTAGCCATAGCGTACAGCGGTGGACTGTCATGTTGTCGGAAGCGACGGTCTCTGCGCAGGCGACAGAACGAGACCAGCGTGGTGCACTCTGATGGCAAAGTGTCGGTTCGTTTACCGGCGACCATGATTGCAGCGAATGCAAGCTGCAATCGACGTGATTACCACCACCGTCAACTTTTAGCCAATCAAATGACTTTAATGTAATTTCATCCAATGAAGACGTCGGCATCTGACCCTCACCAGCATTCACTCTGCGCTTCGCCACACAACAGCATTAGCCGATCGTGCTGCTCATGTCCGCGCGGTTCCTCCTGCTCCCACACAAGCCCCGATGAGCGTGGCCACATCTCGACGCCTGTGTACCCTCATGAGGCGCTGAGCCTCCTGAACCAGTCCTCACTCTTCGACTTCCCCTCGACGCCAAGCATCGATCAGCCGATCACGACCCCGAGTCTCTTCTCAAGTCAGCAACGGAACCGGGCTACGTCGCGGTGGAGACGCCGATGGCCAAGGCGCCTGACGCTCGCCGCATCGGCTTTGCCAGCGAAAATACGCCCAAAGACGCCTCGTCTTCGCCTGCAGAAGCCGCCAAGATGGCGTCTCTGGGCGAGATCTTCTCGTTCGCGGACGCGACGGACCACCTGCTGATGGCGGTCGGAGCGGTGGGCGCGCTGGGCGCCGGCACCGCGCACCCCGTGCAGATCCTGCTCTTTGGCGACGTGCTGAACACGCTCAACCCGACGGCGGACGCGAGTGCGATGCTCGACGGCATCTCGGACGTGGCGCTCAAGTTCGTGTACGTGGGGCTCGCCGTCATGTTCGGCGGCTTCCTGCAGGTCGCCTGCTGGTCGTTGACGGCCTCTCGCCAGACCAGGCGCATCCGCAGCGCGTACGTCGGCGCCATCATCACACAGGACGTTGGCTGGTTCGACACGAACGACCCGATGCAGATGACGACGCGCATCACGGAGGAGACGGCCGCCACCCAGGAGGGCATCGGCCGCAAGTTCGGCGACGTGCTGAACGCGCTCACGATAGCGATGGCGGGCATCACAATCGCGCTGGCCAAAGACTGGGACCTCGCGCTCATCCTGATGGCCTTCATCCCGTTCATCGCCGGCGCGGGTTTCTTGGCCATGACGGCGTTCTCGGCGGCGGCAAAGTCGAGCGTCGAGTCCTACGGCACGGCCGGCGCCATCGCCCAGGAGGCACTGACCAACGTCCGCACAGTTCACATGTTCAACGCTGTCGGCTCTTCCGTATCTAAGTACCGAAGTGCCCTCGATCTCGCCACGCGCGCTGGTGTCAGCAAGGGATTCGCTGTGGGCGTCGGGGTCGGCCTCATATTCTTCGCCTCATTCTCCACTCATGCGGGCGGTCTCTTCTACAGCGCGTACTGAATCGCGGGGGACCACCTCGACGGCAACATCTGCGTCGGCTCCAGGTGTTACGACGGTGGACGCGTGCTCACCGTCTTCTACTCGGTGATTTTCGGCGCCTCGGACTTTGGTCAAGTCGGACCCAGCATCCAAGCCGTATTTGCTGCCCGCGCCGTGGTGTACGGCGTGTTCAAGGTCATCAAACGCGAGCCTGTAGTTAATACCCGCTTGGACAACGGCAAGAAGCTTTCGGCCGTCACGGGCAGGATTGAGATCGACCGCGTCACTTTCGCGTACCCGTCTCGACCAGACGTGAATGTGTGCCGCAACTACTCGTTGACGGTCAACGCGGGCGAGACTGTCGCGTTGGTTGGACCGAGCGGTAGCGGCAAGAGCACTGTTGTCTCTCTACTGGAGCGGTTTTACGACCCGTCGGCTGGGTCTGTGCAGATTGACGGCCACGACATCCGCGACCTGAACGTCAATTGGTTGCGCAAGCAGATCGGTTTGGTGGGCCAGGAACCGGTACTCTTTGCCACTTCCATCATGGAGAACATCCGCTACGGACGCCCGTCAGCAACCGACGAGGAGGTGCTGCAGGCTGCGAGGGTGGCGAATGCGTACGATTTCATCTTGGAGTTTCCCGACGGATTCGCAACGGAAGTTGGTGAGCGCGGCGCGCAGCTTTCGGGTGGACAGAAGCAGCGCGTTGCGGTTGCGCGCGCCATCATCAAAAACCCACCAATTCTCCTTCTGGACGAGGCCACGAGCGCATTGGATGCTGAAAGCGAGAGCGTTGTGCAGGTCTCTCTCTCGAGGCGCTTGTTGCCAAGTCGAAGCGCACGACGATTATCGTCGCGCACCGGCTGTCGACAATCCGGAACGCTGACAAGATCGCGGTGCACTCGAACGGAGCCATCGTCGAGCTGGGGTCCCATGAAGAGCTCATGCGAATCAAAGGTGGTCACTACCGTGGGCTCGTGGAATCGCAAGATGCCTCGGTTGAGAAGCAGCTTGACCAATCGACTCCGACTCAAGAGAACATCGTATCCCAGAAAGCATTTCAGTCTTCGAAGATTGGTCGTGACGACGGCGAGGCGGCTGAAAGCGCCGTCGGCAGTGGCAGTGAGGCCTCTGGACCTCGTGTAGGGACCGTCAGGCGAGTGTGGCGCATGGCTCTGCCAGACGTGAAGTACCTGGCCATCGGAGGGCTTGGCACCATAGTGAACGCCGCTGTCTACCCCGTTTGGGCTGTCCTGTTGACTAAGGCGACTGCGTTGCTCTTCGACTACAGCAAGACCAAGCACGAGATGCTGCATGACGCTCGCTGGTGGTCGCTTGGGTTCGTCGCACTGGGCGCGGCCACGCTAATCTCCGGGACCGTTCAGCAAACCGCCTTTGCTGCGGCATCGCAGCGGACCGTGGCGCGCGTACGGATCGCGGCATTCAGCGCGATGCTTCGCCAGGAAATTGGATGGTTCGATCACGAGGAGAATACGTCCGGTGCGCTCGTCTAGCGTCTCGCGACTGACGCGGCGACCTTGCAGACAGTGACCTCAGACATACTGAACCAGTCCTTGTCATGCATTACGACGCTGGTGATCGGCTTCACCATCTCGTTCTTCTATAGCTGGTAGATGACGCTGGTGATCGTGGCGACATCTCAGTTCCAGATCTTTGGCCAGTACATCCAAGCGAAGCAGTTTTCCGGCGCGTTCAGTAGTAAGGAGCACAACGACGCGGCTGCTGCTGCTGGCTCACTGCTGGCGGAGACACTGGGTGGGATTCGGACGGTGACGTCGTTTGGTATGGAAAAGGCTCTCACAGCGCAGTATGAGGCCTTTCTGGACGCCTCCAAGGCGACCGATACCTTCACTGGGATGGTCGGCGGTGTCACGTTTGACTTCTCGAGCGGCGTGGTCTTCCTGAGCATGGCCTTCGTCTTCTATCTGGGAGGTCGATGGATCAACGGTGGTGTTGTTTCGTTTGAAGACATGTTGATGGTCGTCATGATCATCACGCTCAGCTCCATCGGCGTCGGCTTTGCGTCCCAAGCTGGCGGAGACACCGCCAAGGCGAAGCAAGTAGCGAAGCGCGTGTTTAAGATCATCGACCGCGTGCCGGCTATCGATGCCACCTCAAGCAATGGCGAGATCCTGCCCCATGTTCACGGCGACATTGAGTTCCAGCACGTCCAATTCACGTACCCGGCTCGTCCGGATGCCAAGATCTACAAGAACTACAACCTCAAGATTGCAAGTGGTCAGACCGTGGCGCTCGTCGGCGCCAGTGGAAGTGGCAAAAGCACGGCCATCTCGCTTCTCGAGCGCT
>JAASGW010000788.1:0-12485 GCA_023334395.1 Phytopythium sindhum | reverse complement strand
CGCCTTATGCGAGCCCCAGTAGCCCTTGAAGCACTCCTGCGAGCAGAAGGTGCTCATGGCCGGTGGAATGCCCAGCTTCTTGCATGTCGGGCATACCAAGCTGCCGCGCTTGGTACACGTCGGCGTCACGCACGCCGTTCCTTCGATGGTCACCATGTCACGTTCGTGGCTCCTGTTGTGGAATGGGAGCACTCTCTTCTCCAAAGGGGGCGCTGCGACCATCACTCACTGCGCTATATGCGCGCTTCTGAACGCCTGACAGGCAGTCACTGCCAGCCACTCACTTCGTCAAGGTGCCTTCACTTCTACTGAGCGCATTGACGGGCCGTAGTTGGCATTAATGCGGGCAACATGAAGGTCGTCACAGAGGTCACAATCCAGAAGGAGCCCAAGCTATCATCAGTCGTCTGCTTTTGCGATAAGCCTCTGCGTCTTGGTCCGAGTTGCTTCGGCATTGGCCGTTTCAATGAGAGTACAACAATTGCTGATGGTCCAGTTCTTGCCGATGGTCACAAGCACTGGAAGCGGGGCACGCTCGCCCGATCTAGGTCAGGTGCATCCCAGTACGGACGGAGGTGTCGAGTAAGTGCGTGAAGAGATCCCAATCATGGTGATGCTGGCGGAAGCGTGCCTCTTGGTTTTAGCGAACCCATATCAGGCGAATCGAACGGTTGAAGTGAAAAACACGTGTGTCAAAAAAAACGTTCGTTTGAATGAAGGCGTGCAGTGACCAACTGAATGATACACAGTACAGTACAGTTTGCCCTGCTTGAAGTGGCCGAACAGCCACACCTCTTCGGTTCCTCACTATCAGTATCATACTGAGCATGCGCGGCGGTCATGGGGCGGCGCGCGGTTCGATGGCTGCGGCTCTAATAGAGCAACACAACCCGTACTTCGCCTGCCACTCCGCGCTCGCCATGGCGCTGTACCTGGTGGACATCCTGCTCAACTCGGCGATCGAGTTCGGTGAGTTCACAGGGCGAGGCGCCGAGCACACCGAGAACACGGTCATCACCATGTACGTCGATACCACCCTCGACACGCGTTGCCTCGGTCTGTGACGCTGTTCGCTTTATGTAGTGCGCAGGTGCTGCTGCAGATCTTTGCCTGTGTCAACTTCCTGTCGCTGCTAGGTGCTACGTTCCTGTTCCGCAGCGGGCTGTTCGG
This sequence comes from Phytopythium sindhum, assembly GCA_023334395.1. Lineage (NCBI taxonomy): Eukaryota > Oomycota > Peronosporomycetes > Pythiales > Pythiaceae > Phytopythium > Phytopythium sindhum. The sequence goes on along the minus strand of JAASGW010000788.1, from coordinate 11,315 downwards.
CATCCTGTACAAGCAGTTCCGCCCGACACTACTCGCCCTACCCGCATACATTGCTCTGACTATCATCCTCGCTGCGATTCGGCTGGTGCGATGTCGGTACATGGGTAGAGAAACGTAGGAACCAGCGAGTCTCACTGATAGCGGTTGCTTTTGCTCTGTTGTGGCAGCATTATCTCAACGCTGGGGTGCCGCTGGATGGCGTATGGGACCTCGACGGATACCGCGCACTCTCGTGCTTCCACAAGCTGTGTACGCGATTTGCTTGCAGGTTGCTGACATGCCGATGCTCAAAGTGTGCTTGTGACCTACTCCACTCCGTGCCAGGTGCGCTGCTTTACTACTTCTGCAGCATGCAGTCCATTGAGCAGCTCCAAGGCGCCAAGTTCTACAGCCACAAACACTGGACGTTGATCAGCCTCAGCAAGAGAGCACGCACCACAACCGCGTAGAATATGAGGGACAAAGTAGAGCTTTTAGATAAAAGGAAAAGGGAAAACACGACACTCGCGATACACAGACAGACCTCTCACAGCACGACGAGGCTATTCCACCTGACCACTACAGACGTACGTGATGATCGTCCACGCTGGCGGCTTGCTCGTGCAGCTCAGAGTATGACGAAACGACTCAATACGGGCTGTTGTACTGCCGGACTTGCTGCTGGTGGGTCGTTGGCTGGCCGTAGCTGTTCGTGCTCGTGTGGGTCTGCGCGTACACCTCGCTGCTCTCACGAACTCCCGTTCCCGTCGCGCCACCAGCGACGATCGGGTTGCCGTACTGGTACAGCGGTGTGGGCGGCGGGGACTTGTGGAAGCCACCGACGCCGAAGCCGCGCTTGGCCGAGCACCAGAGCAGCATCGTGAGCGCGAACACGACAACAATGGCGAGCACGACGATGATGGAGCCGACCATGAGCGCGCTGGTCCACTTATCCACAAGATCGTAGAAGGAGGAGCGGCACTCGAGGAAGGGCGCGCCGGTCGCTGACGTGTCGTTGCCAGTTGTGGCGTTGAGCAGCAGCGCGCCGCAGTAGACCTCGTTGGCGCTGTTGCGCGGGCACTCGGACTCGGTCCAGGACAGCACGACGTCGTACTGCTCGTACTCCGACATGTGCTCGCACACGGTGCAGATCGTGTTGACCTGGTCCACGTTCACTGACCCACACAGGTTGGTGAAGTTGGTGGTCGAGTCGCTGAAGTACCCGTCGAGCGTCATATTGAACATGCTGAGCACGTCATTCACGGCCATGTCTTCGCAGTAGTAGGGCACCTGGGCCAAGCAGTAGATAGTGTTGAAGCTCGCAGCCAGCGACTCCTCCTTGTCACTCGCAGGGTAATCGTCGGCGCTCCAGTCCTCCGCCGTCGAGCGCGCCGACGAGCCGCCAATGATGAGCACGACGAAGGGTGCGGCTGTGAGGATCAACACGCCGGCGTAGATAGCGAGCAGCAGCCGCTGCTGGAGCCACGCACCCATGCAGCCGAGCGTTGAGAGCGCGATGACGACGGCACCGAGCGCCAGCAGGAAGATGAACGTCCACGTGCTGATCCACTCGTAGTCGCCCTCGAACACGTCGAGCCAGCCCGAGTCCTTGACGCGGTGGCCGAAGTACACGAGCAGGCAGCCGAGAACCATGTAGGCCATGTTGAGCAGCATGAGCATCACCTTGGCCACGTTCACCAGTGCCGCGCTGAGCAGCCCGCCGCCGCCGACATCGCGCTCCTCCATGACGGCGATTGAGAGCCCGCCTATATTTCAGTCAGTCGTAGTTGAGTAGCACACGCTGCAGAGAGCGAGGGGCGACGCGCGCGCGGGATCACGCGGGTCGGCAGGCGGCCCCTTCGACTTCTCCCCTGTCCAGATCCACGGAGAATACTCCCGTGCGCAGGCGACCCCAAGACGAATCAATCGCCACGCCAAAGTGTCGTGTTTCTCCGCGGAAAACGAGCGACCTGCCGCTGACTCTCGGCTAGCCGGTTTCAAGTACTTTGAGAAATGGTACATTAGTTCATATAGTATCAACAATGCAATACAAGATATATTATCTATTAAAAAAATATGTATTAACTAATAATATTTGTTTAATAATATTATTGTAATACGCGTTATTTGTCGGAGCAATGCAAAAAAAAGCAAAAACAGCCGAGCGGGTGGCGATAGGTTTGAGGCCCACAAACAAGAGTGAAGCAGACCTACCCCTCCGATGTACGGTCTGCCCCTAACCGCTTCAGGTTCTTCCACCCTCTCAACCAACTGGAGTGATCCACATTTCATCAATGTGGGTCGTCCTACATTACCAGTCTTCACTATATTTACCGGTTTCGGTACTGTTGCATGGTTTGCAAAAATCCGCCTCTGCGGTCACTTTCAATCCAACGCGAGTGACCTCTAAGTTCAAGAGCATCCCCGCGATAGTGACATTCCCTACAGCCTGCCACTTTTCCTGCCTAGTGCAACGATGAATGACCTTCCGCTGGTAAATGGCGACTGCATGTGACGCGTTGGAGCCTTCCTTGCGGAGGCACTCGCCCCTATATGGCGTTATTATCAGTGACATACGCCTCTATAGACGCCCCTTTATCTATCCATGCCTCGTTCGCGCGCGAGTGACTCATATTCTCCATGCTATGACCGCGTGAACCCGGCAGGAACTGCTTGAGGGCGAGTGGCCGTTCCAGGCGGACGTTGACCGTCTGAAGCGCGTGGGCGCTGTGCTGCAGCAGATGGACGATCGCATCCGCTCCATGGCCCGGGAGCTGCGCGGCCACCAGCTCTACCCGCGGCGCGTACGCTCTTCTATTGCTCTAAAAGCATGGCGTATGAAGTCGTTGGTTCCTGATACGACGTGTGCTTGTGAACACGCAGACAGAGACCAAGCGCCTCAAGCTACGCGTGTTCCATACGTACCAGCCGCCCATCACCGGGTCGGATGGCACGCCGCCGCGCCCTGGGATCTGGACGCTGCGCATCGAGGGCCACGACGCGGCGACAGACCGCCCCAGCGTCGTCGTGCGTCTCGCCTTCCGCTCACGGCTGTAGTTGCAACGAGGATCTACTAACGCTCGCTTCTCTGATGACAAGCAGAACTTCTCGAGCTACTTCCGTAAGGCCACGATCGAGCTGGACCCGCGCATCTACGTCGACTCGATGATTGAGGTGCGACCATTGCCCAGACACGTCTGCATGGTGGAGAAGGTTGACCATACTGACCGCCAGTGTGTTTCTACCAACTGGCAAACAGTGGACGAGCTTCCAGAAGGCAAGCCATGACGTCGACGGGCTCGAGATCACGCGGACGGGCAGCGTGCCGCACACGGTGCGCATCCAGCTGCTGCCGGCGCAGGCGCCCGAGCGGTTCTCCATCTCGCCGGTGCTCGCGGGCGCGATCGGCGAGTACTTGGGCCCGGCGACAGCTTTCACTAAGCAGGACATAGTCATGGCCACGTGGGAGTACATCAAGCGGCGCAATCTGATCAAGGAAGACGACTGCCGCGTGGTCGTATGCGACTTCACGCTCGCCGAGGTGCTCGAGTGCGTGTCGCTGCCCTTCACGTCCATCATTCCGGCGCTCAAGCCCCACCTGACGCCCGTGCGCGCGGTGGACCTCGAGTACACGCTGTCGCTCGATGGTGCCAAGGAGAACGAGGTGCTAGACGAGAAGTTCTTCGACGTGGACGTGAGCGATGTGTGCGAGATCACCAGGGCCCGCACGCGTGCGCTGAGGGATTGGGACGAGCTCCAGCAGGAGCAGCGCAAGGAACTCGCGATGCTGAAGCGGCAGGAGCGGGACATCGTGGAGCGGCTGCACCGTGTGGCGCTCAAGCACGAGTGGATGCGCCAGTTCTCGGCCGACCCGTGCGGGTTCACAAGCGAGCTTGCCAAGTCCCAGTATGCCGACCAGCAGGTGCGCGGTATTTGCTCCGTTGCGGATACTTTTGGCGGTCTTGTACTAATGTGGCGTATGTGGGGACAGATCCTGTCCGCTGAAACGGAGTCGGACGACACGCTGCTACCGCCCGCGCACCAGTTCTCGCAGCCGTGGGTCCGTGAGGTCGCGTCCGACCTGCTCACAGCCCCTCGACAGGTATCGTAGGTTGGAGCTATGGCTAAGTTTGCAGCGACCGAGCATACCAGTTGTGTATCGACTCGTGTTTAAAACATGGATCGCTACTTTGGATGAGGCATCGCTCGTGATTGACTCACCTCGTTCCTTGGGAGATAGACTCGTGCTGCCTTTCACATCATAGATCGGGCTGGAAAGAGTTTGCTTGGGTTGATGAAGGCGCAGAGTCCTGCAGGACGTTGTTGTTGCCACCGTGGCTGATCGACCTGCGAGGGCTGTGTCCGAGATCGAAACAACCAGAGCTGCACGTGACGTTTCGGCCCAACTTCGCCATACTTAGAACCGCGGAAAGCTGCGTCGCGCCGGTCTGCATTTAGCGCGGGCTGCTCTGTGCGCGCTCACTCGCCTTGTTGCTCCTCTCAGTCGTCGGGAACGCCAGGGATCGCGACCTCTTCTAGCTCGTCCGACTGCCAGCGGCTCTCTCACGACTCAAGGCAAATATGCAGCAGTCAGCGGCGACGGCCACGCGGCTGCGATGCGACCCGACCGAGTACGCGCGCAAGCAGCAGGAGAAGCGAGACCGCGCCAAGGACCTGCGCGACCAGCGGCAGCGCGGCTTTTGCTCCGACGAGCACACGTTCGCGCCAAAGTACGTTCTTCTTGCATCACAGCCGTGATTTGGCCAGGCCCTTACTTTCATCGGCCATCCAGGGTCAATCCTCGAGTACCAGCGTCGCCCGCGTCAAACCGCGAGGAGAGCGAGGCGTCAAGCTCGTCATCTTCGCAGCCACGCTCGTTCGACGACACACCCATCCGCCCAAGTAAGTCGTCTGTGCTTGCGTCGCGGAAGGAGCCGTCGCCCGAGGACGTGCCGATTCGCGCCGTCAAGCGACAACCGGCGATGGCGGCAGGGGCGGCGGCCAGCAGCCGTATCCCTGCTCCCTCTTCCCATCGGCACAGTAATAACAATCACGGTGATGATGAGGAAGAGGCCGACGCGCTGGATGCGTTGTCGCGGCGGTTCCCAAAGAAGAAGGCGCCGCCCTCGCCTCACTCCGACGACTATGAGCCCGCGCCGCTGGAATCAGGTACGGCAAGCTTTAACCTCTTGCCTGGGCTTGTGTGCGATCCGTCTTCGTCTCACGACACATGCCTGCATGGATCGCTGGGTTGACGCAGAGCATGATACCTTGTTCCGAGAAGTGAAGCGCGCAACCGGCAAGGAGCTCGACGACCTGCCCATCAAGAAGTCGGTTGTTCCGCCTCCTGGGCGACACACTGGTCCGTGTCTCCGCAACTCGAGCTGCGGATGCCCTCAGTGTCTTGCGATCGGCGGAGGAGGAGCGGCGGTGAGCTTGTCGACCAACTTTGGCGGTAGCAGTGGTATGCACACCGAGCCGCTCGTGCGTCGTCGGCAGTCTCGAGCGCCCACGCCCACCGACGACGACCAATACGTGCAACAGCCTCTGTCCAGCTCGGCGCGGTCGTACGGATCCCAGAGCGACATGGAGGTTTGTCGATGCTTGTTTCGCGCTTGGACTGCGTCAATCGCTTACCAAGTCTTCTACTTGTTGCTTGACTCGATCTCAGAGCTCCTTGACGTTGCTTAAGTCGAAAATGTCGCGAAGGAAGTCCCGCAGCGCACCGACCAACCCGTCGGCATCGCTCTTTGTCGACAAGAACCCCGTCAACTCGGCGCGCGCTGCGTCGTCCTCCATGCAGCAGCCGCGTTATCCTCTTCCTCAGCAGCAAGCGATGCCGCGATCCAATGCAGTGTCGAGAGGACAACCTCCAGCCGAGCGGCAAGCGCCACCACAGCCGCCACCACGTCGCTCGAACCCGCCGGTGCAGCCACGCAAGCAGCAGATGCGAAATGACGACGACGGCGACGAAGACCCCTCCATGAACGACTCGCGGTATCCTCCTCCAATCTCCTCGGGTTTTAATCAAACCAGCGAGTTGGTAAGCCCGTATCGCTCACGTTACGGCCGTCGGGTGACCTTGGCAGCTCATAGTATCTGCTCCTGCATTCACAGGACGAGTACGCCAATGACCAGGAGGAACTGGTGCAATGCGGCAACTGCAGCCGCCGATTCAACGCCATGTCGCTGGCGAAGCACCAAAAGATCTGCGAGAAGGTCTTTACCGGTCAGCGCAAGGTTTTCAATATGGCTGCCAAGCGGCTGGAGGGAACCGAGGCCGAGAAGATCGCGGCCAAGGCTGCCAAGTCCGGCGGCTCGGGCAAGAAAGCGTCCGCTTCTGCGACGGAGCAGCCGATCAAGTCCAAGGCGAACGACTGGAAGCAGAAGAGCGAGATGTTCCGGAACGCGATGAAGGCCAGCCGCGACGTTTCCAAGGCATTGAAGGAGGGCAAGGAGCTGCCGCCCATGGCGCCGTCCGCGCCCGACCCGAGCCTCATCCAGTGCGAGTTCTGCAGCCGTCGGTTCAACGACAAGGCAGCCGAGCGGCACATCCCGTTCTGCCGCGAAAAGGCCCAGCGCATGGGCACTGGTCCGGTCAAGAAGGGCGCTCCTGCCCCTGCCCCCGCCGCCGCCAAACCATCGCGCGCTCCAGCAAGGAAGAAGTAGACGCGACGGGGTGGCCTTGCTTGACGCTAGCGTTGGCAAAACGACTAATATACACACGCTACAATATACCGATGAGCTTACCTCAGCACGAAGAGAGAGTCGTTGGCGTGCACGATCGTGTCAGCGCACGGATTCGTGTACACGAACGCCAGGGCGTTCCCCAATACTGGGTTGGGGTGGCGAAAGACCCCCAGTGCCAGCACTTCCATCTCCAGCAGGTCCGCAAACACGTCGGCGAACCGCGTGTCAATGTGCTTCTCCTGTACGCGCACGCTGCAGAGTTGACGCTGCCGGATACGTGCAGTTGAGGTACCGCTCTTCATCTCCCCGGCCAATCCACAGACCTTGGCCTCTTCGCTCGTAAATTCATGATCGACCAAGCGATGCTGGTCAACGCGCACCTTGCTGTTACCACCAGCAAGTGCTTCTATGACATCGATGATGTACGGGTTGTAGAACGACTGGCACAGAATCCGATCCACCACGCTGGAGATGAATACTCTGCCCGCTGCGAACGCCAGTGATAGGAATGGGCTGCTTGCGTCTTCGAATGAGAGATCTACAGGACTGCAGAACTTGACGTTGGACGCGAATTGCAGTACCGCGATGGTGTTTTCCGGCCGACCTAACTGGCGTACGAAGCCTTCGTTCGCGTCATTGTCAAAGTGCTGGCTGCCGTAGCGCTTGAGCGTCTCTTCAATCGCATCGGAATCCTTGTCGAAAACACTTGGGTCAAGGTTGGGGAACCGCTCCAGAAGACGCACCTTGACGCTCTCGATGGGTAATCCTTGCCCGATCTCGCGCAGGTAGTTGGAAGGCTCTTGAGCTGGTGGCATCAAAGACCCTTCTGACCCGTTGCCGAACCTGGAACTGCTTCGAAGTCGGTGGTTTGCATGTGGAGAGTTGTGATCAAGCCCAGCTCCCTCAAGTTGCGCCACCTCCATTGCCAACAGCGAGCTGATCACTGCGAAGTCCGCGAGGCTCTCGTCTTCCGATTGGGAGCTGACGGTTGGCAATGTTCCATCGTCAGGTGCAGCGTCATCGAACGGAGTGTCTTGAGAAAGAAGCAGCACGCTTCGTGCGTTGAGCGCTCCGACACGCAGAAGGTCCCTGCTTCGCGTTGAGCTACCCTCAACAAAGAAGACGCCTTCGAGAAGACTGATCCCGATCGTATCGTCTTCGAGAATCGCCATTAGCTGGCTTGCTCTTGGTTTGTCTGGTGTCAATATGACGCAGCGAACGGGCGACTGCGAGGTCCTCGAATCTTGATCCTGCGCATTCTCTACCAATGTCGTGGTCTTCAACTGCGATATGATTGCCATCGCGTCCGACAGACGCCCACCACAGAGAACGTAATGGTTCGTCAGCTCCGACATTTGCCGGCGACAGTGATCTCTCTCGAGTATCCGCTCAAGTAGAGGACAGTCATGCAGCCTCACCGCGCTTTCCAGAGACGGCATCGCAAACTTTTGGCGTGATTCGTCACCTTTCGGGCCATCATTGGAGTCGTCGCCAGTAATCTCACTGTTTCTCAGAGCACTTTTGCTTGTGCTCTCATTTCCTGCATCGCCGGTCTGTAGGAGGTGCTGCGAATGCTGCGGAGGTCGAATGTCTCGAACGCGATCGATTGCCGGCGACAGGAACAAAGCAGAAAAATCTTGGACAGCAGAAGCGCGTGCACTCTGTCGGAAGCGGCTTCGAGGAGAGCGACGTCTCAGCAGATTCTCTGACGACACACGAACTGCGCTAGTTGACGAAGAGAACGAGTAGCTCCTCCCACCGTCCGAATCGTTGCTGCCCCAATAGCCGTAGGTCTCAACAATCCGAAGCACTTCAGCCGCAGTCTTGGCGATTACAAACCCAATGTCACTGAAGCATAGACCGACCAGCAATTTTGTCAGCACTAGAGTCAACCAGCTTGAACAACTCGACTCAAGAAATAAATTAACGTACCCTTGTCGTATGCATGTTTGGAACGGCGCGAGTCGAACGGTGGGAACCGATGAACCTTGGCACTTGGCAGATCGGTGCGACTTCTTGCTCAGCACCGATATGAGCAGTGCGCTGTACTTCTCCAACAGGTTTCGCGCAACGTCCTCGTATTTTTCAAAGTCAAATCGCGCTGAAAATATGACTGGGAACACTTGATGGCTCATGCCGTCAACGTACTATGACGCGAGATCAAATCACGGTTCCGTTAGTGGTACTCGATGATCAGTGGATATGTCATACCACCTCAGACCACGGTGCTTACCTCATGAATCCACGGCTGCTGTTGGGTGATCAGCTTCCGAAAGTCTTGAGCTTGGGCAGAGTGGAGAAGATTCGATATCAAGGTGATTGACCCGGGGCAAGACACCGCGCGGCTCAACATCAAATTCTTCAACAGTGACGGCTCGTTCGCGCTTGAACCCAGCAAGAGCGGCGAAAGCTCGGTTGCAAACTTTTGGGAATGCGTCTGCCCATATACTTCGATGTGTCTTCCGCAGCTCTCTGCGCAGCTTCGCACCGCGAGTGCCTGAAGTAGAGTGAAAGCGTCCTGATGGGACGACGGAGAGTGATATTGGCGGCTTCCCAGCAAGAACACGGATGTTGCTGTGCTGAGCTTTGCGCGGCGCTGATCCGCGCCGTTCATCAGTGATCCGCGCAAGTAGCATGCCTTGTGTCGATACTTCTCCGTTCCCAACGCTCGAACAAGAGCTCTGGGTGGTCTGTCCTCTCCGAGAAATATGACGGTCAGGTTTATCGTGCCACGGCTTGGATGGTAGAACTCTTGCAGGAAGCTCAGCGCTGACTCCAAAGATAAGTGTTTTGTTGACACGATGACATGCCCCGATGACTTGGTCGCAGGCGTGTACTCCTTGTCCCACGAGTAGTTCCTCTTGGCCAGCTCGTTAAGCTTTCCGACTTGATGTGGAACGATTGTGAAGACACCGACAATCACGATGATGACGAAAAAGTGACCCAGAGTCGTGCGTGGTGTGATGTCTCCGTAGCCTGTTTAGCAAAGTCGCACACGTAATTAGAGGCTTGTAGTGGAGGCGGGCACCATTGGAGCACACGCACCGATCGTGGAGATAGTCACAAGGATGAAATAGAACGCATTGTGAAACTCGAGCCGTTCGTCTTCAAGGTACTGGCCAGCCTCTAGCTCCTGGAATATGCCTGCAGCGCAAAAAATCACTGCCACCGCTGAAAGCACAAAAACGCCGAGCTGCACAACAACAGAAGACGTCAACTTTTGATTGTGCAGACAAAGTCCGACTCGCCGTTCGCACCTCATATTCGAAACCATGCTTCTTAAACCGGATGTACTGCGTCAACCGCAGCACACGCAGCGCACGAAATACACGCAGCACCCTCAAGACGAACACCACTCTGGAGTGGCTGCCCGGAACGATCCACTGCAGAAGGCAATCAGTGTCAGTCTCCATGGCGAGCAATCTGCAAGTCATCTACTCAACTACTCACAATAACAAGCGCTGGGATAATGGTCAGGAAGTCGATGATACCATATCGAGAGGTGAGGTACTGCACTGCATCAGATGCAACGAATAGCTGCAATGTCTGTCCCGGTACATGAACCGAGTTAGTTTAAATTCGAATGCGCCATAGATTGGGCAAAACGACGACTTACAAAGTCCGCAACAAAGAAAGCGGTAGCAACGACTTCAACAGCACGGTGGCCTTGCCAGAGTCTGAGCTCTTCGTCGTACAGCTACGTGCGGTACAGATAGTTTTCGTCATGATAAGTGCCTCCTTCAGCTGGTCATTTGTCCCGCCATGCACTCACCTCCGCAACATACACCGCGAATACGACGATGCTGACGGCAAAGTTGACTAGCTCCCAGCAGAAGCCCGCTCTCCCCTTCATCACAGCCTGCGCGCGCTCCTGCAGCGTCGGCACATACGCCGTCGCAATGGAGCGACCAGCGACCTGGATGTCCTGTGTCGCAAGCGGCTGACCGTCACCCGCGCCGTGCTCCAAGTAATACGCGCTCTTACCTACACACAGTCGGTTAGTAACTGCAAACGACGGTGCCTCCACACGCGAGAGTAAAGCGTCTTGAACCACTCACGGCGAAGCGAGTGTGGAATGTCGTCCTGCGCCCATGTTGAGAGGTACACAGCAATGTTGAGCCCAGCATCAAACAGACGAGCGGGAGGCCCAGCCCTCAGGACACCACATACCTGAGCGCCACCGCCAGCCTGGTCGCTCGTCTCGCGGCCTCCCAGGGGCCTCGGCGTCGCGACCTCGACATACTGCGCCATGTTCCCCAGTGTTGAAGTGGCGTCTTTCTCGATAGTGACGGACCGTCTTGAAGGAAAGGTTGCCCATCACTAGTTTAGTCCTTATTTAGAGTGTTAAACTAGTTCAATCCCGTTTTTAAGATGGTCAATGACTAAAGTTACGTGGTTCACATAATGTGTGTCACATACGGCGAAAGCCACTCCTCTCAGGGTCAACAACTCCGCCGACACAAAGAAACCCACCACCCGAGCCAAAACCTGCGCTGATCATGGAGGGAACGGCGTGCGTGACGCCGACGTGTACCAAGCGCGGCAGCTTGGTATGCCCGACATGCAAGAAGCTGGGCATTCCACCGGCCATGAGCACCTTCTGCTCGCAGGAGTGCTTCAAGGGCTACTGGGGCTCGCATAAGGCG
>JAASGW010000787.1:0-12521 GCA_023334395.1 Phytopythium sindhum | reverse complement strand
GGGGGGGGGGGGGGGGGGGGGGGGGGGGGGGGGGGGGGGGGGGGTCGCGGGCGTGCCCATCATATATGATCCTATTCACGTCCAGATCTTTAACCTGATGGATGGCTAACGCCATTGCGAAGGGCTACAAATGGCGGTACACTATCAGTCGCTTCGGCCACGCTGGAGCATCACAACAGAACTGAGGTTCTAGATTTCGTGGCCAAGTTGGGTGGACACGGTGGGCTCAACTGCACGCACTTGCGATCCAGTCCCCCGCCTTACTGTCAGCTTCCAACTCGCCAAGAGCCGTCTTCGCCCTCCTGTCCCTCCTCCCAGTCCGGCGCGCTGCGTCTGAGCAGCGATCCCAACAGGTTGTGAGCCCAAACATGGGCTCTCTCCGGCTGGGTGTTACCATCGCTGGAGACGCGCATTTTTGGGCTCATAACCTGTTGAGGTCGCCGCCCGAACGCACCGCGCTGGCCCAGTCGGCAAGCGTGCGTGTCCGTCGACGCGCGACTACAACACCGAGCGATTCAAGCTGCGGACGGCGGAAGCGGCACGAGCAAGAACCAAGAAAGCAGCGAGACGAAGCCACCAGGCTGTCAGCAACGCCAGTCGCTGCATTGACGCCGTAGATGCCTCCAACCGGGTTTTACTTGGAGGTGTGTTTGGTTTGACAGACAAGCATCGACGACGATGTCAACGGTGGACACTACAGCGAGCAACAATGCGGCACTTGCGGCGATCATGAGCTAAATGCTGCTCGTCGTCATTCCGGCCGAAGATGGATAGTGCAGTGATCTGGTTAGACAGCATCAAGACGAAGAAGCTATCGCGATCGCTCGATACAGTCGTGGATATCGTAGCGTAGATAAGTCGACACGGCGTGAACACCGATCCGTTGCTTCCATTAGCAGTCTACGTCAGTGCCTTTAACCGCGTGGTCTGCCTTGCCGAATTCATCGGGCGCCGAACCAGGTCACGCAAGCTCAAAAAAAGAGATGCAGCAGTTTTCTAGATCAACTCTAATCGCTCTACTGGTGGCTGTCGCCTCGGTACCTCTCGCGCCGCGTGCTTAGACATCTCGACCTCTTCCGTTTCTTCCGACCGCTTGTCCGTCAAACGAACTGCGATCGCGCTGTGTCTGCTGCCTCCGCTGCGTAGCGGTCTTCGTCATCGCTGGCTGTTGATGCCGCTGCGGATGCTGCTGTCGCGCAAGTTCTCGCGTAGAAACGGCGGGCGCGTTAGCTCGAGATGAACCGCGAGCGCGTGTCCTCGACTGGGAATGACCACGACAAATCGTCGAGTCCGTGGACGTTGTCTGCACGTCGCGCAGGCGCCTGGATAGCTACCGTCGCCATTGGGGGAGCCGCCGCCGTCGCCATCGTCACTGACGTCGGCGCCTTTGTTGCTGCGGCCTCGCGCTCGCGTTGCAATTCGATCTCTCGAAACTCGCGGACCGCTGACGCTTCTTTCGATTGCTTGGTCGCCATCTCAAGCGCCAGTTCGAGCGCGCGGAACGCGTCGTCCTCCAGCTGATCCTCTAGCGGGGCGTTCATTGCCTCAGGGTCCAGTATGGCTTTGGAAGTTGAATGCTCCCGGCCGGGCCCTGCCTTCTCGTTCAGTCGCGCGTAGGCCGCCTCGAGCTCCAGTTCAAGCCGACTGGCGCGTGACAAGAGAAATGCCACCTCCGCGTTCGGTCGCACCTGAGCCTCTTCGAGATCAGCTTCGAGATCAGCTACACGAAGCTCTAGGCACAGTGCCTTCTCCCTCAGTTCCGAGTTGGCCGCCTTGGTCGTCTTCAGCAGCCACTCGTACTGGAGTCTCGTCGCGTCCAGCCTGTACTTCATGTCAGCGCTGCGCAGTTCCGTCAGGTTCGTTTGCCAACGCAGCTGGACGCGCAATTCGCACTCGCGCGCGCGACTCTCCTGCAGCTGAGCCTTGAGCCGCCTGATCTGCTCGGTGTTCGCATCGTCGGCCGTCTCGATGCGGCGCTTCAGCTTAGCGACCTCGGTCTCGAGTTCCATCTTGTTAGCCATAGCGCGCTGGAGACGCACGTCGGTGATGTCGAGCATGCAGAGAAGCGCGTACACAGCCGCTGCCTCAGACGGTTGCATCTTCACAGCCTCGGTATGCTTGGGAGATGCAGCCATGAGGACGTCGACGTGTCCGCTCGAAGCACGCGGCGGCTCACTATCTCTACCCTCGTCGTTGTCAGTCTCATCGAGTAGCTCGTCGACGTCGCTGTCTTCCTTGCCCATGCCCTCGCGCCCAACCGCTTCATTGTCGACCTCGCTCGCCTCAATATCCCCGGCGTCGAGATTCTCCTCCTCCGCAGCGAACGCCGCTGGGAACGCCAAGTCGGACGCGCGGGCGGTGCCTCGCGGCTGCGCTTGCGTCGCCGGCGAGGCCTTGAACGCGCGCGCGACCACCCAAAGGCCCGCGCGGATGACGAACGCAATGCCGCCGCGCGAGAAGAAGCGGAAGATGTTCGCCATGAAGCACATGGCGGTGGATGTCGGAAACCGGGCGGTGATGCCTGGCGTAGTAGACTGGTCTGTTGCTCGTTAGCTGTCGCTCGTGGAAGTGCTGGAGCTGGCCGTGTGGTCTGCGCTGAAGCCGGTGAGTTTCCAAATGGGCCGCCACCGACAACGCCCCCGGAAGAAGAAGTCGCCCGCCGTCATATGCGCGAGGCCGAGGCGACGGCGAGTGATGTAGTGATGGGGCGACCTCGCGACGGGGTCCGACGCGTTGGACCGCCCCACAGGTCGTCGATGGACAACATACTGGAGTTAGAGCGGTCGAGACAGAGGAGAAGCGCAGGCAGCGGGCGTCAAAGCGCATGGCGAGGGCGGTGCGGCGCATTATTTCTGGGACTGCAAGGTGTCCAAATGTACCCAGAGTACCCCTAGCGTTGTTGAAGTCCGCCAGCAGATCCTGCGACGTGTGCGAACGCACGGCTTGTATGTGGAAGCCTCGATGGGTTGGCCCTGTGACCGCAAAACTGGTGCCACCGGTAATGCGAATGCACTCCTGGCGCCCCCACGCTATGCCACCGTCTGCGTCCGAGCCTTCCGTGTACGTCCTTAAGATGTTCATGTCATGCAGCAGAGCCCGTGTGGCAGCCCTGACGACTCGAACCTGCAACCTGACGAAATGTCTTTGGGACGAGACGAGCTTGTTGGAGATACCTACAGCCGCACTTGCAAAAAGGATGTGGCAGTTGAAGGCCTTAGTCTTACCGACGCCGCTCATGGACGTCCAGTTTGAGATTAGCCAAGAACAAACCAGGCCCACGGCGACAGCGGCGTCGCGCTCATGCAGGACTCGCAACAGGGTTGCGGGCCCAAGCATGGACTCCCTTCAGCGAGGCGGTGCCATCGCTTCGGCGATCCATTTTTGGGCTCATAACCCTATTGCGATCTATGCACGAGCGCACCGTGCTTGTCGAGCTGTGCATTTGGCTTGACCACCGCCGCGTGGTCATACCACCGAGCGACTCGCGTGGCAAAAGGCAAGAGTACCACATGGAAGTCAGCGGCACGGTGCGTACTGAAACTGCTGTCGACAAGGTCAAGGTCGCTATCAACTCGACGGGGAGGCGACACGGCGTCAACCGTGCGCGAGACCTACTACTGCCTACATCAACCAACGGTGTGAAGCCGTGGGGGACGACGAGCACGAAGACGACACTTCCCCAACCAACCCACGCAGACAACTCGAAATATAGGAAATCACATGGTCGAAAGCACAAGCAGCAAGCATCGCTCAGGTGTACATCAACAGTTGGTCAAATGCATGGGTTTTGTATTGGAAAACGAATTATGGTTGTTCCCTCAATCAGTATCTAATCACTCAGCTGGTGGTCGCCGCCTTGGCCGCCGACTCGGCAGCTTGCCGGGCCTTCCGCGCGGCGTGCTTGGGCTTCTGTACCTTGGCCTTCTTGGCTGGCCGCGCGCTCGTCTTGCTATTCCTACCACCCGTCTGCTTGTCGTCTCCGTGCGGGCGCTTGTTGCTCTTCTTCTTGTCGCCAGCACCCGCCTCACCGGCGGCCTCGGCCGCTTGCCGCGCTTTGCGGGCCGCGTGCTTGGGCTTGATGGTCTTGACGGCACCCGCGAACTTCTGGCGCTTGGCCTCGGCTGCCTCCGATCCCTGGCTGCGGCTCTTGCGCTTCAGCAGGATGCGCGCGCGAGCACCCGCGGCAGCGCGCAGCCCCTCGTGCTTCTTGGACGGGTCAGCTTCCTCGCCGCGGCGGTTCTTGGTGCGCTTGCCGCAAACCTGCACGCGGATCTGGCGCGTGCCGAGCTTGGTCTCGTGCAGCGACAGCGCCTTGGCCGCGAGGCTGGACGTCTTGAGCAGCACGTAGCCGAAGCCCTTGCCCATGCCCGACTCGCGGTCGCGCACGATGCGCACGTTCTCCACCGGCTCGGGCTCCTCGTCCGTGCGCAGGCGCGCGTTGAAGTAGTTGCGGAGCTGATCGTCCGGCAGCTGGAAGGCCAGGTTGCCCACGAAGACGCTGCGCCGGGGGTCCACCACCAGCGTCTCGCGGTCCACCTTGAGCTTCTTGCCCAGCAGCGTCTGAAGTGACAGCACGGCGCTCATTAGCAATCTATAAGGTAGAAGGCAGCGTAATAGACACCTCCACGTACCGATCCATCAAGCGCGAGGGCCGCCGGGACGCTCTCCTCCTGCGCGAACACGACGTAGGCGTTGCACGTCTCGCGTTTGTCGTTGAAGATCTTCTTGTTGGCGCACACCTTCATCATGAGCTTCTGGTTCCCCGCCTGGTCGACGGCGCAGCCCGCGACCGGCAGGTTGCGCAGCCGCACGGCGTCGACCTTGCCGCACGGTGCGAAGTGGCGCGCCACGTCCTTCTCGGACGCGTCCAGCGACACGTTGCCCACGAACACGGTGCGCCGCGACTTGGCCTCGTCTACCGGCTTGGCCTCGGGCGCCGGCTTGCCCTCCTCCTCCTCCTTGTCGTCTGTCTCCTGCTCGGTCTCGGTCGCATCTTCGTCCGCCTCCTCATCTTCGTTCTTCTCCTGCTCATCGGCCGCGGGTTTTGCGTCCGCCTTCTTCTTCTCCTTCTGCTTCAGCTTGCGGTTCTTCTTCTTCTGCTTCTTGCCGCTCGCATCGCCATCGCCGTCCGCCGGAGCAACCTCTTCCACTTCCTCCTCCTCTTCTTCGTCTTCCTTCTCGATCGGCTTCTGCTGCTGCTTCTTGCCCTTCTTCTTGTCCTTTTTCTTCTTGTCGTCCGTCTTCGCAGCAATCGGGGCCGCCTCCTGCTCCACCTGCTGCTGCTTCTGCTTCTTCTTGTCCTTCTTCTTGCCCGCCTTGGACTCCACCTTCTCCACCTTCTTCTGTTCCTCCTGCTTCTTCTCAGGAGCAGGCGCCTCGTCGGTGCGCGCGTACGACGCTTTCTTGCCGAACACGGAGCCGCTCATGGCGAACATGTTGGCCAGCGCCTTGGCGTCGCCGCCGACCTCCATGGCCGCCACCGCGGGCGCCTCCGCCTCCGCTGCGACCCCTTCATGAGCTTCCGGGGCAGCCGCGGGCTCCGGCGCCACGTGACCCTCGCTGCGGCTGCGCTTCGACTTGCTCCGGCCCATTGCGCTGTGACTCGGTGCTGTAGCTGGAAATGGCTGGCCGGCAGGTCCAAAATGCGAGCTGTACAGCGGGCGCAGGAAGTATACGGCCGAGGACACGGCACCACGAACCGGTGTCTTTCGTTTCGACCAATCAATATCCGTTATAGATCCATTTATGGCCAATCAGAAGGCAGTATTCGGTTACGGGTTGTATTGCGGTAGGTTACTACAGCAATGGGCCAAAAGACATGATGCAACACATTCCGGTCGACCGGATGCGGTCGAGGTCGCGGCCGCCACTAGAGCGACGCACGCAATGGACAGCGCGGTACAAGCGGCAAAAGCACAATGGACAAGTGCAAAGCGGGTCCGGCGGCTGCTCACAGCGCCTGGCCGTCCGTGATGAAGTCCTTGATGGCCTTCTTCTGGTCGGACACGTCCCGCCCAAGGTCCTCGCTCAGCTGCCGCACGATCTGTTCCCACAGCGCACGCACTCGTCAGTCGAGCTGACGGGAACCACAACCACCAGCTCGAAGAGCTCACCTTTTTCACCGTCAGCTCCTCGGCATTGCCGTGCGCAATGATATCCTTGACCTTCTCCTGCAGCTCCGTCGACAGTTCGCTCTTCTCCGCCGAGGCCTCCGCCTTCTCCTCCTCCTTCTCCTGCGGCTGCTGCTCCTTCTCTTCCTTCTCGTTGTTGTCCGCTCCACCGTCGCTCTCGGGCTCGTTCTCCTCGTCGTCGGCCGTACGGGAGCGCTTGGTGCGGCGGCGGCCGGCGCCAGCCTTTGATGCGCTGGCGTTCTTCTTGGCGCCGTCAAAGTCGCTCGACGAGTCCTCCGCCTCCGACTCGGTCTCCTCCCCCATGTCTACGTCCTCGTCCTCTTCCTCCTCCGCCTTGGACTTCGTCGTCTTCCGCTTCTTGGCACCGGTCGCAGCAGTAGGCTACAGAGCACAAGACGATCAACGGAATGGTCAATAAAGCATCCATGACGACCTGACCAACGAAGCAATCATGGCTTACGCTTTTCCGCTTGGTGGTCTTGGTCTTGGCCGCGGCTTTCTTTGCCTTCTGCGCTTTCTGCTTCTCCTGTTAGCAATGCCGCACGTCGCGGTTAGACTGCGCCGTATAGAGATACTCACGCGATCACGAGGCACTCGTACCTTCTTGGCCTCGGCCTTGGACGCCGCAGCCGCCTTCTTCTCCGAAATCTGCAGAGACCGACAGTGCGTGAGCGCAACGCCACCAACAGACGGCGTATCAAGATAAAAAGAGAGACGCACCGCGGTGGGCTGCGGGTTGTACAGCCAGTCGACGAGGCGGTCGATGAGTGAGTCCTTGTCGAACGGCTTGCCCTGCTCGTCGAACGACTTCTTGGAGCGGTCGACCTGTTTACGACAGCGGCAGAAGCATCAATCAGACTGTTATTTCAGCTGTGAGAATTGTGAGGAGAGAGAGCGGAAACGCACGCCAAGCAGGTCCATGATTTCCTGCACAAAGCTGCGCTTCCACTTGGCGATCTTGCCGATGAGATGCGCGCGCGACTGAGTTGCACCACGCAGCGCGAGTATCGTAACGTCAGTGCTCAAGCACACACTCCAACAGTCATACAGAGGTCCAACAGTACGGAGAGCAACCTTCTCGTCCTGCTCGACGACACCCGTGAACTCGAGGAGCTGCTCCTTGATCACCTTGACCTGCGCGTTCAGGAAAGAAGAAGCAACGTCAGCATTGCCCAGCAACCCATTCAGGCCTCGTCATTTATGGTGCGAGTGAGACAACGTACATTCCGCAGCTGGAAGCGGCGGCCGTACATGACGTTGTACAGCGCCTTGACCGTCTCCATGTCCTTCTTACCCAACGCCGCGACCTGCTCGTCCAGCACGCCGCCACCGTCAGGGCCCCTCTTATTCCATCCCAACAACAATAACACAGCACGCACGCTGTCGCCCACAAAGGGGATGTCGCGCAGCTTGGCGCCGCTGCCCACGGGCGGCGTGAACTCGTCCGGGTCCTCGTGCTTGGCCTCCACGAACGTGAACTTCTGCGTGGTCTTGCGCACACGGCCGCCCAGGCTCGTGCCGCTCTCCGTGGGCGTCGCGGGCGCCGCCGCCGCCGCCGCGTCACTCTTGCTGCCGCTGTCGTCCGTCATCACGTGCGCTCGCTGTGGTCGCTCGCTCGCTTCCCGCGCTTTTTGCCCGCGTTTTCCCCCCGGCCCGCGGAATCAAGTCGGTCGAAAATCAAAAACACGCAGCCCTCTGTCTGAGTCCGCCGGTCGTGGTCTGAGTCCGACGGCGGGATCAGATGCAGTCAGACGCAGAGTGTGTATATCGGTATGAAGCCGGTATTGTATGCTGACGGTACAGTACGGTACCTACGTTGCACACGCGCTCGCGTCAAGAGAAGGGGATGCGCCGTCATCTTGTTTGCCGCATCCCACCCCACACCTTGACATCTTCATGCCAACCGAATCGGAGCCCAAGCCGCTCTCTCGAGTTGCCTTGGGGCGCTCGACGACCATTGACCCGCCCTGCGTGTGACTGTGCTGTTATACCGCACGTGTGCATTTGATCACGCCTTCTGCCAGCCAATTGCTGAACAGGAGCGCTGGGCGTGCAACGGGGCCCGTGCGGGGGAAGAGTACCGTCGTTGAACCCTCGCCAGCGTGTACAACGGTACAGTTGACGCGCGAGCATGTCACATCCCCCACCACGCGGCGAAGAGACCTGCGAGGAGAAGGATTCTGGTACGCACGCAGCTCCGCACCACTCTATATGTAGTGTAGCTTACTGCACGATGTGCTGCGTTCCGCTCGCGTTCCCGGCCGCTCGAATCTCAGGCGCGCGATGCCACATATCAACGCCGGTGATTCCATAAAGTGACTGTAACCCAGATACCCATACGTGCAGTGTGCTGGAAGATCGGTTACTATACAGCGTATAACTCTCGCAAAGTGTACCCAGTGCGCGCGCATACCACTCGCGCGTACCGTGAGCGAAAGCTGACCAATCATAGCCGCCATGTGGAATTATTTCAGCCAATCCCAGCTGTCTGCCCCATCAAATACATCAGCCGCGCGCCTCTTCTCTCGGCCCTGTCACGTCGTGCGGTTGCGGAAAAATTCGTCCCAGCGCATACAAAAATCAAGTCAAAAGACAGGCCGTCAAGTCCAATGCCACCGCACACTCACACATCAAGCCAATAGAAGGAAAACGAGGCGCTCGAGGCGACGGCCACGGCCTCCGCGCAGTCGCCCGCGCCAGTTGCGAACCTGCGCCGCCCGCTCCCCCTCCGCTCCAGACAGGTGCCTCTTCTCCCCCTGCGCGGTCTGCCCCTGCAAGTGGAGGCTCAGAACCAGCGCGGCCGCAGGGCGAGGACCGATCCAGGACAGCTCCGAGTGAGAGATGGCCGACTACCACTCGCTGACGGAGGACGGCGCGAGCGTCACGCGCGTGAGCGGCAACGGTAATGGCCACGGGTATGAGCGCTCGTCCAGCCACCAGCAGCCGCCGCCCGAGCCGCGCAAGTCGCGAGTCAGCGCGCACGCGGGCGGGAACACGGCCGAGGACGCGGACGCCACGGCGCTCGAGGTGGCGCTCGTGCCGGCGCGCGGCGACCCGCGGCCGCTGCCCAAGTACTTCCTCGCGCGCGGCTACCGGCAGAACTCGTACTTCTCCGGCCGCCTGCTGAACGCCACGCTTGTGCTCGCGCTGCTCAACGCGTGCGGCATCACGGCCTTCTGGGTCTCGGCCAGCATCGCCAATGGTGGCGTGTACGTGTCGAACGTGGGCAAGGCGCTGGGCTTCCAGGTCATCGAGCGCGCCAACTGCGACGACGACATCGAGTACTGCGGCAAGTGCGACACGATCGTCTCGTACGCCATGCTCGTCTACCACTCGGTGCCGCTGCTGCTGCTCATCGGGCTGCCGGCGTCCGGTCTGCGCATGTTCGACCCGTTCAAGCGCGACAGCCGCCACGCCAGCTTCGTCGAGGCCGAAGACGGCCGCGAGAAGCTGCAGCGCTCGATCTTCTTTCAGTTCTGCGAGCTGCTCGGCGTCTGCGTGCTCGTCGTCAACCTGCTCGTGATCATCTACTTCATCTACGCGATCGTGCAGGGCGACAACTTCCACTGTAACCACGCCTGGCCCATCGTTTACGTCCTCGGCGCGGTCGTGTGCTTCCTCGGCACGTTCGTCGTACTCACGTACTTTGCGCGCTTCCGCGAGCACCTGAAGATGCAGCTGGGCGCGTTCAAGGAGAGCGACCAGACAGGCGGCATCCGCTCGCGACTGCTGCAGCGTGGCACGGAGGTTCGCTCCGAGCGCGCACAAATGGTGGACGATGTGCGCAAGAAACTGTTCAAGGAGACAGAGCTGGGCAACGTGCACAAGATGGAGGAGATCCTCAACTTTGCGCAGCAGCGTCTCGGACCGGACTTCGCTGACGAGATGTACGGCAGCCCGAAGATCGTGTTCAAGTTCTTCGGCAGGTCCAAGAAGAACCCCATGCACATGGCTGCGTACCTGGGCAACATCCACGCGCTGGACTTGCTGCTTAAGGCCGGCTTCAACATCAACAGCTACGACAAGGTCTCGCGCGTGCGCTTCACGACCGGCGACCTCTTCTGGACGTTCGCGCAGTTCTTCGTTTCCAAGCCCATAACATCCGAAGACGAGACGTCGGCCTCCATGTTCCGCACGACCCTAGTGACGCCGCTGCATTGCGCGGTGTCCACGGGTCAGATCGGCACCGTGCAGTGGCTGATCGACCACGACGCGAACGTGAACCTCAAATCCAAGTCGTCGTACTGGTCGGACCGCCTCACACCGCTCTTCCTGGCCGACAACCCGGAGATTGTGTCGATGCTGCTAGAAGCTGGTGCCAACCACCTCGAGATCCCGGACCCCGGTCGGATGAACACGCTGACGGTGCTTCAGGTGGCGTACTTGAGGGGAAATTTCCCCGTGGCGCATGAGCTCGAACGATGGGGAGCTGATGTCGCGCTCACTCCGCTTCACGAGGCAGCCGCTGACAATGACCTCGCAGCCGTCAAGAAGCTGCTGAAGGCTGGTGCGGACCCGAACTGCGTCGGCGAGCAGGGCTATACCGGGATGCACCGACGTACTCCGCTGCACTGGGCCGCTATCAACGGCTCGATCGAGTGCGCGGTTGAACTGGTTGAGAGGAAGGCTGACCCGAATTTCCAGGACGTGTTTGGACGCTCACCGCTGCACTGGGCTGCCCGAGTAAACCGTCCCGAAATGGTCAAGCTCCTGCTCAAGAGTGGAGCGGACCCGAACCTTCGTGACTTCCGGGACAAGACGCCGATTCTCTGTGCTGCGTCGTCGAAGGATGTGACGGAGGAGCTGTTCGAGAGCATCACTGAGCACGGAGCAAACATCAACGACTGCCTCCCGAACGGTGACACAGCGCTCCACATCGCGCTCAAGTGCGAGCAGAAGAAGACGGCCCTCGCTCTGCTGGACTCGGGCGCCGACATTATGGTCATCAACAACGACGGCTACCGTCCTCTGGATTGCACGACATCGACGCAGCTGCAGTTCGAGATCAAGCGGGCTGCCGGCGACCGCGATGTGATGATCAGCTACACGCATTCGCACCGCGAGTTCGCGCTCAAGCTGCGTGACAGTTTGGAGCGCGCGAACATCACGGCATGGCTGGATCTGAGTACGTGTTACCGTCTTCGCGCTATCTATCAGGGCTCATCACTAATACTGACGGCCTCTCTCTTGTCTTTGAATTCGCAGTGGACCCAACTGGCATCGGCGGCGGCTCCGTTTGGCGCGAAGAGATCGCTCGCGGCATTACGTATGCGGAAGTGGTCCTGTGCATCCTGACCGAGGACTACCCAGCGTCCGAGTGGTGTCTCAAAGAGCTAGCTCTCGCCAAGCAGTTGCAGAAGCCTATCATTGCCGTCTCCACCGAGAACGTGACGGTGACGGACGACTTGCAGGTGTACATCTACACTCGGCAGATGGTGCCATTCGAGCAGGCGATCGCCAAGGTCAACGCTGCGGACAAGCGGAACATCACCTACGAGTACAACGACGACCGCTACGCCGCGCAGTTCCGCCTTCTGCTGGATGGCGTCCGCGATGAGGTCCAGAAGGAGCACGCCAAGCAGCGCAAGGTAAACTTGATGCAGGCGAGCCGCCGTCGCCTGGAGAACGGCAACAACGACAGCATGTTCGGGTCGACGATTGCGGACTGGGACCCGTCTTCTTTGGACAACACGGACTTCGTGTTCATTTGCCACGGCGACCACCACCACGGATTTGTGCAGCGGATCTATGACCGGCTGCAGGACAACAACATCAAGTGCTTCCTGGACGGCACGCACACGACGGACATGACCCAGCGCATCCACGCGGCCAAGGAGGCGATTCTCAAGTGCTCCGTGTTCATCGTCATCCTGTCGAGCTCCACCGCCAACAGCGAGCTCGTGAAGGACCAGCTCGCGTTTGCGGAGGACAAGGGCCGCACCATCGTGCCGGTGATGCTGAACGATATGGAGATCCCGCTCGACAAGCACTACACGCTCTCGCGCCTGGAGCTGCTGCACTTCACGCCGGAGCTCGGCTTCAACTCGAGCTTCCTGCAGCTTCTGAGCCGCGTGCGCCAGAACGTGACGACCGCCAAGCCGTCGGTCGCGGGCTACGGCCAGCCGCGACCGGCCGGGCGCCCGACCTTGCGGTCCGTGGCGCAGCTGACGGCGCTGCGAGCGCGCCGACCGAACGCCCTCGCGGCCGCGGCCAGAGCTTTCACCGCGCGGCCGCAGGCGTCCGAGACCCCCGTGACCCTCGCGTAATCGCCGAGCGAGCGCTCCGGTAGGTTTGCATCGGTGTTTCAAGGGTCCCTTTGATGTACTGGTATTTTTATGAGCCCTGAGCCCCCCCCCCCCCCCCCCCCCCCCCCCCCCCCCCCCCCCCCCC
>JAASGW010000786.1:0-12550 GCA_023334395.1 Phytopythium sindhum | reverse complement strand
CGACGTCGGCGTCCTGGAACGTGCTGACGGTGGTGTTGCGCGACCAGGGCGTGATGCGCTTCGTCAAGTACGTGTCGGCGCTCGCGAGTGGCTCGCGGTGGGACGTGGCGCACGAGTTCCTCACCAAGGACGACGGTGAAGAACGAGAGGAGGAGGGCGAAGGAGAATCCGGTGGAAAGTCGACGGCGTAAGTGCGTCGTGCGCGTTGCAAACGGATCAAGTGCAGAGCACGACGAGCGCGTGCCAGATATCAAGGGCGGAGCGTTTCCTCACTGTCGCAATGCATGCATGTGGGTAATATAGAGTGGATTGACTTGCAGCCGTCACGGATGTTCAATCAGCAGTCACGAGGTACAAGACACGCTCCCGTTGCGCGTTTACTGATGCGTGCAACTGCACCTTGAAGGTCTCAAGAGACTCCTCAAGAGTCTCTCGAACTCGGCCGAGCTCCGCTGGAGGATTCCGGCCGGTTGAGATAAAGCATCAGGTGCGAAGGCATCCGTTCGGTTGGAACTGTCGACGCCGCGCGTCCCAATGCAAACGCGCTACTAACGGCACAGGGTAATTCGGTCGACGGCCAACAGCTAAGGCGTGAGATGACGCCGGCTGTCACCGACAGGTGCGTTCACTCTCCAGCGAAACGCCGTTCGTCCGTTAGTCACCTACTATCGGCTCCTAAAGCATTCCCAGTTTTCTCGCAGCTCTCTCGCACCATCATGGCACGTCAGATCGCGCCACCACCGGGTATTCCGATTACCTCGGACCGAACAAACTTGCGAGCCCAGCGGATTGATGGCTGGTTGGGAGATCTGAACGGCTCCGTAGCCGTTGGCCATCCGATACTGTAGCTTGAAGCTGCGTTCCGTGAGCGATACGCAACGTCTTGGGCTCGTAAACTGTGGTGGACTTGCTCGGCCGTTGTTTGGGTGGCTCGCAGCCGATTTTCCAATTGTGTACATGCACACGGCTGCATCCAGAAATGGCGCCAACGCTCCTCGCTCCACCCAATGCCGCTCATTCCTGGCGTAAAATATAGAACGAATGCGCTGAGCCCCTGCTGCTGAGGACGCATCCAGCTCCGATCCGACGCTGAGGTCATCCGGAGGTGACAGAGTGACCGCGTCCGTTGGTCTGCTCGAGCGAACGGCTGCGCCTCATCTGGTCAGCCCTCTGGCAGTGAGTTGCTTCGCTCCACCCGACTCATAATCATCGAATACCATGCAACAAACCTCCGATTCGCTCTCTCGTGGCCCCGTCGCCTGCCCGCCACTCGTTCGGGCGGATGGATCGAGTCAGTGGCAGCCGATCGTCATCGTTGGAGTTCACTCCGGCGCTTCTCGCCGGGTCTTCTGCCGGCCAGAGCCACACGAGTGCTCTGGCTCACCCGCCGTCCAATCGGTCGCCACAGATCTAGTATCCGATATGCCACGCTGGCCGCGACCGGTGGCGTTCCTTCCATGGATGCGGTGCATCTCTGCTGCCCTTACTTGCTCGTCTAGAACCGCAAAGCGATAAAATCCCATCGCTGGTGACTTGACCAGACCATGCCCGCGGCGTTTTGTTCCCGTGTTCCTTTCGAAGAAAACGGTCTCATGGGATGATCCAGGTACGTGTGACAAGAACGCGCAGCTGGAGACCGGAGGCATCCGACCAGACGCTCGCTCGCCGCCTCCCAATGTGATTCACGATGAGACTAACTTTAGAAGGACATGGGAACCCGTTGCGGTCCGTTACTCGGCAATGAGAACGGCTCTCGCCGCCGCCCTCAGCGAGAGGTGAATGCTGAGACGGCAGTGCGCTCCATCCACGACAGCCTCTCGATGTAATTTATAGCCTGGTGACCGAGACCGAAATCCATTTGGCGATTCGAGCCGTTGGACGTCCGGCACGAGAGCTCTCGTCTCGCTAAGGCGTGCCAACGCGACACGCTTGTTGTGAACGAAGCCGGAAAAAACTCCTCGACCCCACAAAACACCTTCACTCATTCTCATGCCAACGGTGGCGTGTTTTTCTACTGACCAAAGGCCGATTTCATTTCGCGACTCGCCGGGCTGCATGCTCGACCAACCACCGCCTCCTGCACTCTCCGCACCTGCTTCGTCGTTAAACAGACCGACTAAACACAAGATGTCGACGATCCGCGACCGCTACCGCGTGCTGAACGACCTGAGCGAGACCAGTTACGGCTGGGTCTTCGAGTGCCTCGACACGGCCGTCGCTAACGACCATAACCTGGTCGTGATCAAGCAGGTTTCTCTCGAACGCAACGCCCGCATGTGGGCGACGCGATCGCGCGAGCAGCTCCCGGACGACCCGCAGCGCGAGCGAGAGGTGGCGTCGCTGCTCCGCCAGCTCGGCGGACACCCGAACGTCGTGCGATACATGGACGAGTTCGTCGAGTTCGGCACGCTCTACTTCGTCATGGAGGACTGCGCCGACGGAGACCTGCACTCGTACCTGAGCGAGTCGGCCAAGGGATCGCTTTCGTGCCTGGACGCCATGAGCGTGCTCTCCCAGGTGGCTTCAGGGCTTGCTTTCCTCCACTCACACGGCATCGCCCACCGCGATGTGTCGCTCGAGAACGTCTTCATGCACCGCGGGCGCTGCAAGCTGGGTGACCTGGGACTGGCCACACGTGCGGTCCGTGAACACGGTGGGGCTCACCTGCTCGCCGGCAAGAAGTACTACATGGCCCCGGAGGTGGCGGCCGGTGCCGTCAGCTATGACCCCAAGGCCGCGGACGTGTGGTCCCTTGGCATCCTGCTCTTCATTCTGCTCACGGGCTCGCCGCTCGTGTCGTTCGCGTCCAACTCGGTCCGGGCGTTCCGAGCGTTCAAGAAGGTTGGCGTTCGACAGGTGGTGGATCTGTGGGGCCTGACGCCGCTGGTCTGGGACAGCATCACCGACCTGCTGAGCGGCATGCTGCAGGTAGACCCCGCCAAGCGACTGACGATGGAACAAGTGCTCGAGCACAAGGCGTTCGCCGAGTGGGCGGCGTCCTTCTCGGTATGAAGAGCTTAACGGTAACTTATGCTCCAAGACTAATAGTATTGTGATAGCGTTAGGAAGTCCGTCAATGGTCGTGGATTCTAGCCAGGATGGAACTGTTTCAAATGTTATTATGAAGTAAGAAAGTTGCGGCTTGCCACGATCTCAACTCGCTCGCGTGTGAATTGAAGCTGGAGGCTACTCCTGCAATAACCGGCGAGTTCTGTCAGTGCTCGAACGCCCACTAGTGTTGTTTGCCTTCATCAACGGATGAAGGAACAAACGCCAATTATCCTTCGCGTCTCAACGTGTTTGCTCGTCACCCACCATGTTTCAACGTCTCCTGGTATCAGCTTTCATTCTGCGTGTTGTTCATGTAGTTATGACACGATTCCACATTCTTTCCTCGCGGCCGTGGGCCGAACTGCTAGCTCTACGATAAAATAAACTCGAGGTTCATGGGTGCGGTGGGCGGACAGCTCGGTGTTGCTTCTGTCGACTCGGATGCGACGACAGCGACAGTGACAGCGGCGGCGGCACTTGCCCGCGCGTCGTTCTCTGGGGCGGGCACCGCCATCATGGCCATCATCGGCAGCTTGTTCTCCACTGGCTCAAGCACCGTCACTGTGGACGCCTCGTCATTCGTGATGAGCTTGGGCATACGCGTCTTGCCCAGCAATACTTCACACTCGCGCAGGTCGCGCAGCACGTCGTACAGCGCTGTGAACATGTCCGGCTCGATTTCGAGGCGGTCCAGCTTGCCGCGATCGTTAAAGTACATCTTGGAGCGGAACGGCATGTGAAGCATGCGCCCAACGAGCTTCTGCACGATGTCCTCGTTCGCGACCGCGTGTGGATACATTTTCTCGATGGTCTTGCGCGCGTAGCGCATGTGCATGAAGCCCTCGGAGACGACCGTCGCGCAGTTGTCGATCGGGACGAGCTGGGATGACGAGCGCTCCACGCGAATAGAAGCGTGCGCCGATACCTTGGCACGCCACTGGGCGATCAGCTCCGGGACGGCGGCCTTGCCGCAGAAATTCATGGTCGGGTCCAGCATGTCGTTCAGGAACATCTCCTGTTTCATGACGAAGGCATCGTCACGCAGCCCGCCTCCTTGCAGAGGCACACCCGCTCGGAACAGCGCGAAGTACTCGAGCGCGAACTTCATGGGCGCGCCTCCCTCCGTGAATGACGTGACTAACGCCGAGCCCTCGCGCAGGTCCTTGAGCGCTTCCAGGCGCGCGACCTCTCGCCGCAGCTTCTCCGTCGACGAGAGCAGCATCTGCTGCCGCTCCTGCTGCTTCTTGCGGAACTTGATGCCGCGCTCGCTGCTCGTCATGGGACGCGGACGAGCCGCGTCTTTGCCGCTCATCGCCAGCGGCGCCTTCCTCTTGGATCGGCTGCTGGTGTTGGTCTTCCCGACTACCAACATCCGACACCAGTCCGCCTCCTTGCTGCTCCCTAGACGCGCCAACTCTTCCACCGGGAGGTGCGGCGACGGCGCCAAGCGCTCTACACGAAGAGCAGACTGCGGCAGGATCGGCAGGATCGACGCGTATCGAGAAGGCGTCGACGACGCGTTGGACACCGGCGAGGCCCAGTCCATGCTGCGGTACCGGTCGCCAAAAGCCGACGCAGATGATACCGCCGCTGCAACGTCCTGCGGAGTGCGACTCATCCAGACCCTTTAACGCCAACGGATGTGCGCCCCGATCCTGGAGGGTCGTACACCTTGTCAGCGTAGCGGATGTGAGAGAGCACGTGGGGACTCGTCGAGCCGGCGGCGCGTGCAGCGCGAGTCTCTTTTTGTGACACCAGCCACAGCCAATGCAGGACCGGAGGGAGGAAGGAGAGAGAGGCGGCGGATATCACCAGAGGACGGAGGGCTTCGATGGGGAGGAGGAGCAGCACCACCCCACGCGGTGGGCGGCGGACGGTGGGAGCGGGGTCCAGAGCGGAACCGGCGCAAGAAACAAGCAGAACACGTAGCTGCTCGATGGATTTCATCATCTTTTCGCAGTCAACAGGTTTGTAGAGGTGATTACGCGCTTAATGGCAACCTTAAAGGATTAGTTAAAAGATACGGATCAACTAACACGGTGACGGGTCCATCCTTGGGGAGAGTTTCGATTTTCCTCTTTTTTCTAAACGCGCCAGCTCATTTTCCTCCGTGTGATTTGCGTTTGGGCGATGATGAACGGTGAACGACGCGCGCTGATTGGTTCAGGCTGCTCAGAAATAGAGTCACGGCGGGACAAAAAGCCCCAAACTACGAAATGAATTTGTAAAAGTTGCATTTTTTGTCAAGCCCAGCTCCATGTGTTGACGCGTAATGTGTGCTAAAACGTGGCTACGTGCCGAGCAACTCCAGGGTTACGCAGCCAAAAATGACCGGGGGTACAATTACAAAATCGGAGCGTCGCCACGGTACTGTACAGTACAGTACCTCCATGGCTAGTCAGACTTGGTGGGGAGCTCTGGTGGTGATGGGCATCTCGTCCCCGATCCCGTCGGACCCGCACAATCTGATGAAAGCGATGGCCCAAGGCCGAGGCGGCGACGAATCGTCTCACCTAGCCAGCCATCACGACGCATTATCACCGCCACCGCCTCCAATTCATCCGACAAGCGGCCCTCCGTTCGATACAGCGCAACCGAAAAGACTCCGCACGCCACGATGCCGTTCTCGTCGCCGGAGATGACATCGTTCCCAACCGAGCGCGGCCCACTGCAGACGCGGCCGTCGCTGTCGCCGCAGCAGCTCGGGTTGGCGGCGGTGGACGCCGGTCACTGCTGCGCCGAGCATACGCATCTGCACCTGCACCTAGAGAACCCGAACGTGCAGCAGGACGCCGTGCGCGTGGACGACAACGCCACGGGTCAGCCCGTGTTCTTCGTGACGCGCAAGCCCATGTCGCTACATGCGCACCGGTCGATCGTCAACCCAAGCGGCGTCTGCGTCGCGACGCTGCGGTCGACGCGAATCTGGCGGCGTCGCTCCCGCGAGACAACCTACTGCGTCTATGCGGGCGCAGATGCCAACAAGAAGACGGCCAAGGCCGCGTTCGAGTTCACCGTTCGCAAAGGGTGGGGGCTCGACGCGCAGTTTGAGGACCTCATGACGGGCGCGACGTGCCACCTGGGGTGCGACGGACACCCGGGCGACTTCGAGTTCTGGGTCAAGCATGGCAGCAAGGACGCAGATCGCCACCCAATCGCGCAGATGCATGCCGGTTTGCCGGGGTCCCCTCCCGGCCACACGATCGAGGTCGCCGAGGGTGTCGATGTGTTGCTCGTGCTGCTCATGTGCCTCGCGCTGAACGAGAGCGGGAAGCCAAATTGACCCGGTTGAAGGTGCCGAACCAAGAAATCACCGACACTTTGGCGGTATGCGTACTAAGCAAGCAGAGAACACAGGGGCGCAAGCTTGGCGATGACGCTGTGGACAGAGGGCGCGTGTTTTGAGCCGAAATATGAGCAACCGACTGTACAACCAAGGAAGAACGCATGCTTGCTTGATACAAATCCGCTGTCTCTCTGACAATATGATGGGAATCACTCGAGGTCGTCGAATGAGGTGCTGAGCATTCATGGCAAGAGTAATGGTGGAGCAAGGTCGTCCGACGTGAACGGGGCGATCATATCGTAGTCGCAAGGGTGTCGAAGTCGTCGCAGACGTGGGTGTTGGCGCAGGATCGAGCTCATGTCCATCAGTATTGGCGTGTCCTTCGGGTCGACGTACTCTAACGATGCCAAGCTCAGCAACGGGACAACATCGTTGACCAATGACCCCGTGATGGACAAATGTCGGAGCTTCTGCATTGAATGCAAAGCGTCCAGATCATTGCTCGTTCTCCAGCTCGAGTCGCTCGAGTGATGTAAGTGAAAGCAAGAACGAGTAGTCTCCCGGATGAATAGTGATACCCCCTTCCAACTGGTACTCGACCGCGTGGCAACTCACCCGTAGCGACTCCAGGTGCGCCAAGCGCCCGAGGTAGCTGAGCTCGATACTACAGTTGAGCTCCAGCACGAGGTGGCGCAGCTGGACAGGCAAGCACAGAACAAACTCCGTGTGGCACGCGCCGACCCACTTGAGCGACGTCAAACGCGGCCAGTCACACAGGTCCGGACACATGTCGTCGTCGAAGCTGCTTACAATAATTTCCTCTGCATCATCCGAGAGCACGTTGGGGCCAGAGCAGTTCATTCATCGTTATGGAGTCGAGCCTCAAGGAGAGACCCGAGATGCTTGGTATGGTAATGTGCGCCAGGTTCAAGGCGCTCAGTCGATCGCCTTGTAGCCGGCTTGAAGCATCAACAAGAGCTTGAAGCAGCACTGACCCGCCGTTTTCTATCGGGACAGCGTCAGCGACGCTCACCGCACCAGTTGCTGTGTCAATGGGTTGCACAACGATAGCCTGTAGGGCGGTGACTGTCTTCAACGAGAACGCTATCGTGCTATCCCGGAGCACGTCGACGTTGATGATGCGACAGCCTCGAATATCAAGGACCTCGAGACTGGCCAGATCGAGCAGGAATATCAAGTCGAGCACGTGATCAGTCCTGAGCTTGCGCGAGCGGAGCCGGGTCAAGTTGTTCAGGAACTTGAGGTCTCGTAGTTTCGCAGTATGGATAGACAGCTCTCTCAACTGACCGAGCTGAGCTAGCGTGCCCCCCCAGCGAATTCATGTCTTTTGGAGATTCAAGCACCAGCAGCTTCAACGCGGTCAGGTTCGGTAAGCGGGTGAATGCAGATACATCATCCAGGCTCGCTTGCTCAAAGTCTAGGCTTGTGACTGACGGCGGCAGCTTGTGAGGTATCGGAACCCGATCAAACTCGCCAATTTGCAGCGAGTAGCAACGGGTGCACACGATTCCGATGTTTGTGAGTGCTGGCAAGTCGAGGGGTACCGCGTGCAGCAGAATGGCACTCTCCGCCGCGATACGCGTCATAAATGGCTTCATGGAGTGGTTGGCCATGAGCCGCTTGGCCGCGTTGCGCTCGGACGGCAGCAACACACGTCCAAAATGTGCGAACCACTGCTGCCGGAACATCGCATCACACGGATAAGCTGCAAGCAGCTCTCGGCATTGCGGTTCAGGAACGGCGCCATTCACACCAGCGCAGCGTCCGCAGCCTCGTTGAACGGCGGTCTCGGTCGAGAAGTCATTGGTAGATCCACGATTGAAAGGCGGTTGATGATGTGTCCAGGCGCGATCTTTTCGCAGACTGGGAGCGTCCCTGCAAGGTTCGAGGATGGTGTTTTGTTGATACCGGAGTTGCCTACCGAATGGGCACGGAGATGCAAGCTCATTATGAATCCACGAACGTTTGATTGACACTCGACTCTACACCGTGCATGCATCAATATCCTGAAGACAACTGAGCAATCGAAGCGTGGGACAACAGAGGAGTCACTGCTCGCCAGCTTATTGACGACGTGGGCTCTGCCAACCCAGCGAACATGCCAATGGCGGGAGCGTCAACGGAGACGCAATGTCGTCTTCAGTGAAAGGAGCAAGGCGGTCGCTGCCGTCGGAGTGACGCACTCACAACAAGCTTCGGTGGTCGCCAAGAGCGCGAACGGCTTCGTCCGGCACCCGCGTATCCTTGAGATCGACATACTCCAGCGCGTGCAGGTCACGCAGCGATGTCACGTCGTCCACGAGCGTCCCCGAGACATCCAAGAACTGAAGCTTTTGCTGCGGCCGCAGCAAGCCCACGTTCCGGAATGGCTCCCCGTCGAGTTCGAGCTTCTTGAGATCATGGGACGCGCTCAAGAACGAGTAGTCCTCCTCCTGCACTGCCTCGCTCTCTCCTCGGCGGTACAGGAACCGGAGTCGGGTGCAATTCATCCGCAACGACTCGAGGCGTGTCAAGCGCTTCAACCGCTTGAACTCGATGTCATGCTCGAGGTCGAGCTCCAGATGACGCAGGTTGACCGGCAGTTGACGCACCAGATCTGTGTCGCATTGCTCTCGCCAATTGATTGACGTCAGCCGCGGCCAATGTTTCAGTTTTGGAGCCGTCATGTCGTTGGTCGAGTGAACAATCAGCTCCTCGACAAACGGCAGCGGCGGGTCCTCTTCGTCTAGATAGACGGGATGCCGGAGCTCGCGAAGCGCCAGCAACTCGACGAGGATATCCCACTGATCTGTTGGGCTATCGCAGTCTCCCTGCTGGTCCAAGATCGTGAGGTTGGGCAGAAGCAGAAGCGGCTCCCACTCCATGTCGTCCGTCATGCAAAGCGAGAGCAACGTCAGGCTCTTCATGGATCGCAGCGACGACAGATCGTACGAGACCATGCCTCCCATGTCCAGCGTTATCAGTTGGCTGCATCTTCTCACAGCGGCAAGCATATCGTCGAAAGTGTCGTTGGAATCTTCGAGCCCAGCAAGCATCTCGTTCTGGGTGACTGGGCCAGCGACGTCGCTTGGACGGTAGAGTACGGTCACGTCTATCAAAGTCAGTGTCTCCTGTGGCAGCGGCGCAGCTTCAGTACCCGCGAGCGCGCCGACATTCGTCACGTAGCACAGTTTCAACTCGAGGTACGAAAGACTCGACAGCCCACGAAGCAGCTCGAGATCCAGACGCTCCACGTCCCAGCGATCGTAAGAGCCTGAAGCCGCTGCATACCCCGGAGGAACGCAAACTCGCGCATCGCGGGCTCCCACAGCGTGAGTTCCATTAGTTGCGTCATTTGTGCCAACGCGCTTGCCATCAGATTTTGGTTCGCCTGCGCGTGGAGCTTCGGCGGCTTGAGCTCCGTCAGATTCGGCAGGCGGGCAAGCGCTGACATGTCCGCCAGGTTCGCGCGCATCAGGTCCAGACCTCGGATCGAACTTGCCAGCGTGTTGGGCAGTGCCACAGATTCAATTCCACTGGGTGGACGACGTTCTGCGGGCACAGGTCTAGGGGTCGGCTAGTGGGAGGGAAGTTCTCGTCCGTGCTACTATCGAGGCTGCCGGTGACGATCACGTGCGCGAGCACGAAGAAATCCCGCAGTACGTCCAATAGCGCGGCGTCCTCAGCAACGGCGCTACGGATGAGTGGCTTGGCAGTGTGCGCCGCCGTTAGACACTGGACAACTGGGCGCCGTGACGGCATCAACAGACGCGCAGAGTGCTCAAACTACTGCTGCCTGAAGCTCGCATCACGAGGGCAGACACCCAACAACGAGCGTCCGTCGCAATGATCAGGAACGGCTCGATGAACGCCATGACGAGGTCACCGGGTGTGCAGCGCGGACGTAAGCGTTGCCATGGTCGGAGGTGTACTTCTGGGAACTGGCGGGTCGGAAAATGAGGGAAGAGAAAAGGTCGCCGCGATCTTTTCCAATATACAACGCGCAGTCGGTCAACCAGAAGATCTTGTCAGGCGTTGAACCACTGGAGCAGCTCCGGTACAATGTACCGGGCACATGAGACTAAACGCTGGTGTGTCAGCATGGTACAACGACACTATCTCATCAGTCGGAGGTGAAGCCATCCAAGGCTATCACGGTCCATGGTAAAGCAAGTGACGTCTGCAATATCATGAGAGAATGAACGCGAGGTCGCTTGGCACAGATGACGACGGCGTACACCTCTGTGGAGGCTCGTCTTCTGGCTCCACAAGCTCTTCAAAGCGATTTTGGGGACTTGAAACAGGTCGAGCTGCTTCTTGTTGGTCGTCCGCTGGGGTTTCTGCTTGCTGCTGCTGCCCTATCACAAACTTCTTGATGTGCGCCTCCCCCAGCACAAACGCGCACTCCTCTGCGTTGCGCAGCACCTCGTATAGCGCGGTGACCAAGTCCGGCTCGACCTCCACGTTCACGAGCCGCCCCCGCTCGCCGAAGTACATCCTCATGGTGAACGACACGTGCAGCTGCCGCCCCACGAGCTTGGCGACCAGCTCTTCATGGTGCAGCACGTGCGGGTACAGCTGCTGCAGCGTGTACCGCGAGTACCGAAGGTGCGTGAAGCCCGTTGTCACAACCACTGCACCTGTGCCCACCGAGACTAGCTGCGCCGACTGGCACTCGAGGCGGAAGGACGAGTGGTCCTGCGTCTTGCGGATAAGTCCGCCCATGATGGCCGCGGCCGCCGGACGCGTCCCCAATAGCGTTCCAGGCTCGATCATGGCCTCTAGGAATGCCTTCTGCTGGATCAGCGTCGTCGCCATCATGGAGACCGGCGTGGTCGACGCGCCCGCGACCCCGAAGCGGAACTGCGTAAAATACTCGCGCACGAACTTGAGCGGCGAGCTGTTCTCTGTGAAGTTCTGGACGAGCAACGCGCCCTCGCGCATGGCCTTGAGCGCCTGTAGGCGCGCGACCTCTCGCCGTAGCTTATCCGTGGCCGTCTCCAGCGCATTCTCGCGCTCCTGCTGCTGCCTGCGGAACTTGACGCCGCGCTCGCTGTTCGTCATGGCCCTGCGCTTGCCCGGCGGGGTGTCCGCCGACGAAGACGACTCACTATGATCTGTAGAGGCCGCCTCGGGGCTTGAGACCCAGTGCGAGGCAGTGCGGAGCATCGCGAAGCGTGTCGGCGTTGATTGAGAGCGCGCGGGACCCGCTGGCGGCCGCGAGGGAGCGCCGGAGGGAGCAGAAGAGCGCGCAGATCGCATGCTGGTCCCACGATCTCATTGTTGGTCTATTGCGTGATGAAGTTCCATGGAGTCCTCTGGACAGAAAAAAACCCTGGTAAAATCACGATTTTGAAAAAAATTGCTTTTCGGTCCAGGGTAGTTTTAGTGCACCCGACCTGATTTTACGTCGGGTTACTGTATTTATTCCTCCGTTTTTCTGCGTGGATTTGATAGAAAAGGGTGGTATTTTACGACTCAGTGCGAGTAATTCAACGCGAACCACCGGTTAAAACCTTGCTGTGTCCCACAATGAGGCACGTCATGCATGATATTACTTCGAAGGATGTGAAGATACTTCTCTGGCCTCGATAAAGAATTCGGGGTTGAGGTATTTTATAAAACCTCAGTTCATTTCGATTGGACAATTCTTTTTTCGCTAGCTGATGTGCTCAACAAGTAAAATGAGCCTGAGTGTCGTAATTTTCGTCGGAACGTCGGAAAATCAATCAGAAAAACAACTCAATTCATTACTCACCGAAAACGTAGCCTCGTCACAAAAGAATCAGTGCGGTTGACACATTGCACTCACCGAGCGTCATGTATGAACGACCGGTTCTTCTCGTTTACTGTTTTCACTTCGCAATTTCGCCAACGCCACTAAACCTACAAACATGCCTCGCCCGCCGCACAAGCGTGATGCTTCTACTGCTTTGTCACGCTACAGGGCGTTACGGCCAAGGTCATCGAACACCACGGCCATAACGACTACAAACTCCCGCGCATCGGTCACTCTCGGCGGAGCAATGCACGGCCATTGTCGCTGACTTGCGACAGCGCTGTTGTTGACAGCGGCATTGTTGCTCTAGTGGCTTACGTACTGTCGTTTTGTTAACTTGTGCTGTTTTGCGCAATTAGTAAAATTTAGATAGATATCAATAACTCGTCCCCTAAAATTGAGGCTTTGCTGATTGGCTGAAATGTGATGTGTTG